>CAAHFI010933596.1:0-11285 GCA_900893395.1 Euglena gracilis
GCGAAGGCAGACACCACGGGACAGTCGATCCCGAAGCTGCTGGAAGACGAGGAGATGTGGCTGCAGAGGGAACAGGGTTAGATTTGTGGTTCCTTTTGGTGAATGAACAGATATCGATTGGACAGTGTGGCAAGATTCCCTCAGTGGAAAGACTTCTGTTGACATTCTTCATTGAAAGCTAACGTCAGATGTATTGACAGGAAAAAATCACTTTGGTCACTAATGAAGCGGAAAGACGCTTCATTGCCGTGAAATGCATTATTTATCCCACAAAAGAAATATAACTTAACTAACCCTAGTAGTCGGGCAGCTGTCCTGGACGTTGACCTGAGCCGGGGGCAGGTCCGGCGACCCCGTCAGGAGCACGTGAACGACCTCATCACCGAGCTGAAGAACAATCCGCCGCAGGAGCTGGTGCTGACGGTGTGGCCGGAGAGAGGTGTCCACCAGCACCCTCCATATTGTGTTTGTCGTTCCTGTGGATCAGATCAGACCCCTCACTTCAAGTTGGTGGGTTGGACGTAGGTTGTGTGTTTCTCTGTTTCATCAATATGGAAATGATCTTTCATGCTGTGTGGGGCAATGGATTCTTTCTGAATGACTTCCCCTCCTCGCAGCTACGGGGAATGGGTCATCCTGAGTGGTCAACATCGCTTCCTGGCTGCCTCGGCCATCGCCGACGCCGCCATCGCCGATGCCCGGCGGCCGCCAGCCTTCACGGAGAGGTTCCGGTGCAAGGTGGGAAGGAGTACACAATCATCGAGCGCCAGCAGCTGGCCGGCAGGTTGCAGGCCATGGACGGCAACGTCATGGACATGACCCTGCCGACCGCGCTGCACTGGCTGCTGAAGGAGGACACCCACAACCAATGCGGAGGCGGAAGGGGTGGCGTACAACCCACCAAAACGGAGCTGTTGAGGAACGTGTACAGCAAGACGGGATGCCGGGAGACCGTGGACGGTGCCCTGGTATGTACTGTCGCGTATGGATGATTATACAACCCATGTTATTTAATGAATATGGCATATGGCATAGTCAGTTTGTGGTTGGTGGTTTCTAATGCGATTTCTAATACAGAATAATGCACATGGAAGCGTTTTTCCGCTTCATTATCCTCTATTTCATTTTTTGTCCATCTCAGGGCACGTGGGTCAAAGCCATGGTCCCGGTCACGGAGTGGGTCTGCAGATAGGGAACGAGGCTGTGGAGGTGGTGAAGAGGATGGAGACCCGTAGTGGGGACCGGGTCACCGCACACACGTTCAAGTGCCTGGAGGCCTTCTACCATCCGGACGACTACGCGGAGCTGGCCCAGGTGATGTTGGACGAGAAGTCCAAGCCCACCACCCAACGGCTGGGCCAGGCTCCACATTTTGCATTCCACATCTGTCGAATGGTTGCAAATCACGAAAATAAGAAAGATTTTTTATCATCACATGCAGAAAGGAAGCGTGTTTCCGCTTCGTACATAAACGTATTTAATTTTTAATGTAAATATGTGTTCATAGTATTCACCCACTCATCCAAAACAGAAAGTGGAGTCTGCTGCCAAGCAGGAGACGGCGAAGCTGGTGCGCCGGAGGACCTGGACGTGGCTGCTGCAGCACCCTGAGCTGGATGCCGACGTTCTTCACCCAACCAGAAGTGTGTACTGTTTATGTGTTTTCGTTAATCATATGCGTGCAAGTCTTAGAACTGCTGGCTTTCCCTATCTTTGATAACTGGTTCTTTACAAGGATAATACTCAGTCAGCATCATGAAGCGTTTTTCCGCTTCACTTTCTAAATTTCTCTTCTTTTTGCAGAGGACTTGGTGCAGGTGGCCGCGCTGGAGGCTGCCCTGCAGCCGGAGCACGTCAAGGTGCCGATGACCGGAGTGAAGTGGAGGTGGTCGCCCGAAGCCCCCTGTGCGGGGACCAACTTCCGATTTGTAAAAACAATTGTCGTTTCACAGCCTGGAGTGAATGCACCCCCCCAGTGAATGCACACCCTCTCAGATGCGATGTCAGTTGTCCCCCGGCATCGGCCACCCATCGAGGTGGTACGCCGCGCGCCGCTGTGGGCCGACCCCCGGTACGAGGGCCTCAGGCAGCGGCTGCTTGGCCCGTGATGGAGCCCGTCGTCAAGATCGGGGGCGTCTTCGGCACCCTGGACCTGCACGGCATGAGCCTTCCTGGCCGCGGTCTGTCAACGCCCGGGAAGTCCAAGAAGCCGAGGAGGAGGTGTCCAGCACCCAGGAGATCTCCACGCCAGGCCGGGCCAAGCGGGCTGCCCAGCCTGAGGCGCCGAAGACCGGCCTCATCCACGTGGTGCCCATGCAGTCCACGGACAACGCCTGGCCGAAGGACCTCCGTCTGCTGGACCTGGCAGCCGTGGTGGTGGAGGTGGAGCCCCAGCAGTTCGCCGACGAGGACAGCGTGCATACCGAGGTGTTGAGGCTCATGCTGACGGGGGTGCCCATGATCGCCGTCGGGAGGGACATCGACCTGCGAGATCTCCAAGCGCGGCTGACGAAGTTGCTGGGCAGTGAGATGACGTCTTCCGCAAGGACATCGTCCTCTTCATCCCGCAGACGGGGCCCGACCCGGAGTGGATCTGGGCGCGAAGGACCCTGTCCGTGCTCACCACCAACAAGAAGACCATGAAGGTACTTTATGTTATATTTTCTTCATTTCATGATGAAGCGGAAAAGCGCTTCCTGTTCACGAGAGCAGTTGTTTTCTTTTCTTGTCTATGACATAGTGAATGCATACATGTACATCGTACATAACAGAAAAACCCTGTTCCTTCCGTCGTAGGACCCCGGCAGATCACCTTGCAGGGGATGCACCAGGTCCCGGATTGCACTTAGCATGCCAGTTAATGTTAAGGGTGTTGTCTTCAGTTTTCATCCTTTAAGCAAACTTGTGTCCCGGTTGCTGAGGGCAGTGTCAACCAACACCGTTGGTTTTTGTCGATGTTTGATTTGAAGTGCAATCCGGTGCACCCGACGTTGCCCATCTTGTTCCTGTGGAGGTGGCCTGGTGGTTCCTGCGGCGGCTGGAGGTGGCCACCGCCGAGTGGGTGATGGTGCTGAGTTCCCGGCCGGTGCTGTCCGCCCAGCTGGCGGTGCGGGCGGGCAGCGCCATCAACCTGCTGTGGGGCGTGCCGGCGCTCCCCTCCGACGACGCAGAGGCCCAGCAGCGCTGCCTGGAGGACATCGGCCGCGAAGTGAGGGTGGCCGACGGGCTACCACCGGTGATCTGGGTGCAGGGTTCCCAGGCTTCTGTCTCTTACTCTCACTGAATTCAATTTCACATGGTTTTGACATTTGACGAATTTGAATCTGTTTCTTTTTCTGGATTTAAAATTTGAAGCGGAAAAGCGCTTCGAATTGCTTTGCTTATTTTTTTACTGGTTTGTATCTGCATTCCCTTTCCCTTCTGATTCCTCACAAGGCATTTTCATTGGGTTGCCCTGTGGCCAAGGACGTCCACCTGAGGATCATCCGCCACGTGGCCCTGAACGTGTCCGGGTACATCCCGGAGGGGACGGAGACGGCCCCCGCACCACCGACGGAGGAGGAGCCCCCGTCCAAGCAGGGCGGCCGGGACCCGAAGGAGTCCAAGTCCAAGGAGTCCAGGACAAGCCCAAGGAGAAGGAGACCAAGGACAAGCCGGACAAGAAGACCAAGGACACGCCCAAGAAGGGCGCCCGGGGAAGCAGTCCGCCTCCTCGCAGCAGCCGGCCCGGCACACCTACGAGTCGTCCCCGGAACCGCCGGAGCGCCCGACACACAGGGAGCGGCCTAATGGAGGATTGTCTGTGATATCTCTTTCCTTATGTCATCTGTCCAGTTGGCAGTCATATAACAATTCTGTTTGATGAAGCGTTTTTCCGCTTCCTTATAACTGAATCAGAGTAATTTTCGTAAGATTGGTAGTGAATTTCAAGTTTGACTGTAAATTGATTCCGCTGCGATTCCACACAATGGCATCGAATCAAAACCGTTATGTGAATTCCACGTCTCCCGTTTGTGCCGCTCCCTGTTGCTGAGGAAGCGGTCCGCCCTGGAGAACATCCAGGAGATGCTGGTGGACGACGAGTGAGCGGGCGGCTGCGGCAGCCGCGGGGCAGCGGGCGGCTGGTGCCGCCAGCGAGGGAGGGACAAGCGAGACCCAGACCTGTACCGGACCAGACCCATACCCACACCCACACCCAGTCCCCAACCATGCGCACGCCTTCGCCACACCACACCCACCCATTTCGCCTTGTCTGTCCTTTGTGTTGTCTTTGGCATGGCTGCGGAACTGGGGCTGTGGGGTTTGTTCCAGCCCTGACCTTTGTTTTGAGAATCAAATGACAATTCCACAACTTGCTCGGTTAATGGTGCTTAGGGATACAATGCATCTTCTCAGTACTGTTTCAGGCGGGATTTATGTTTGATGGGTAGTTCAAGTTTCACAGACGTCATTACATTCTGCATTCAGTTCGTTTAGTGATGTTGGCAATGGCAGTTTCAGACCATTACAGTTCAGTATGAATTAGACCAAATTTCTCTCTTTGCTTTGAGGAAGCGGAAACCCGCTTCATCATTTTCCCGCTTGTTTTTTTGCAGGTTTTCACTCCTACCTGCTTAGGATGGCCCGGTACCTCAGGCGCGACTTTGATTACAGGTCTGTATTGTTCTGTTTGTTACAGTTGTATACCATCTGTTCTGGCTGTCATGTCTTCTGGGAATGTAGTAGTCAAACTTAATGCTGATGATTACTGCTCAGTGCGTGCCGTTCATCACGCCCCTCCGGAAATGCTGAACGAATGTATGTGGACATTATTATTCACTGTTTGAATTGCATCTACTTCTATCTGATTTTGCATAATTTTTCTGTTTTCCATTAAAGCGGTTTTCCGCTTCGTTTTCACTTTAAGAAAATTTTATTCAGTTTGTGTTGGTATTCTCTTAGTCATGCTTCTTCTGGTGTCGATTTTGGTAACCTGTGTATGATTTGAAGCGGAATGTAATTTTTACCGCTTCCTATATTTGTGTTTATTATTTTTCCCCCTTTGCAGGGGGATCGTCTTCCTCTGCCTCTGGCGGCAGTTGAGATGAGGTGTGTGTTTGCACTTTATTGCTGTCTTTGAATTTTCTGTAGGGTTTTCGTTCATTTAGGCTAAATTTCAAAATTTAATTGGCGTTTTAGCTTGTTTTCGGAGTTTTAAAAACTTCGTTACTGCAAGCCAAACATGTAATCAGAAATGGCCGAAATCGGACCTCTTCCAAAACCCTCAAAAAAACAGGCCATTTTAGGAAGCGTTTTTCCGCTTCCTTTTCCGCTTCGAGGGGGTTAAAATTTTTGGGCAGTTTATGCCTCCTAAGTCTGATGCTTTTGTGCACGTGAGGGGAAGAGAGTGGTCATTGTCAATTAAACATTGCGGAGTGTATGGGCAGTCTTTCCGTTTCCCAAAACTGCCACGAGAATCGGTAAACGATATCCAACTTCGCCAGACAGACTTTGCCAATTTTTTGGCTTCTGAAACACGAAACATATCAGGTTCGGTTTTTCCCGTTTTGGCGGCCTCCGTATCTCCTCAGCAGCAATGTGGCATTGTATCAAAAAAAAATCAAACTTGGGGGTTGTACATAAAAGCACTTCCAACACTTCCACTTCCTGCTTTTCCGATGGATGCACAAGACCATCGGCCCCCCGTTTTGGAGAAAAAGGAGCATCCGGATTCACCCTCTTTGACCAAAGGTCCTCGTCGTTTCCTTTTTTTGGCTGGAGTGGGCAGTTGCCATATTGACAAGCCACCTTTGTTTTTTTTTTTTGTTCTAATGGACTGGTGAGTGAATTGCTTTGCCGTGACATGATTGTGAGCCATGATTAAGTTTCGCATCGTGGAATGATATCAGCGCAAAAAGAAACTGAAAAAAGTGCCCCCCCCCCAAAGGAGGAACAGTCCTCTGCCGCAGGGCCAGACGCAGCCTGGGGGTTAGCCAGCTGCATCTTCTCCGCCAGGGCGAAGCGGCTGCAGGACATGATGATGCCCTCCAGCAGCGTGGCGTACTCCAGGTAGTCCGGGCCACACTGGATTGCTTCCCCCCCCCCCCGGTGTGGTGTGCACTGTGGCTGTTTGTATGTATTGCTTACCCCCCCCCCCCCGGGTCTGGGCAGCCACCCCCCCGGGGGGGGGGTGGGGTCGGGCACACTACTTAAGCAATAGCGTGGTCGGGCTGCCCGCCTTCTCGCCCTGCCGCCAGGGGCCCCCATGCAGGCGCCGGCCATAACAGACAAGAAGCCTTAATGCACGTGAGGGGGTGGGCTACTCAACAAACGTGGCTGAAAAAATTATTGCATCATCAGAAAAAAGAGCCGGAAAAAAAGCCCCCCCCCCCAGCATACCCACAAAAGAGGAAATAGAGGGCGGAAGGTCGAATAATCATCCAAGGAACAGCAACCAAAAGGGGTGGGTGGGACGGCCAGTGAGCCTCCCGTGGGCTTCGGGGCTCTTTTTTAAAATTCTGCGGGATCGCATTTCTCACAAAAATCTATTTGTGACACAAAATTTGTACCATGCAAAGAATATGTACGTGGAAATGATGGAGTAATAAATATAAAACATGCTTCTAGCTCTTAAAAAATCGACGTGGATGAAATTGAAGATGATATCTTGAAATTTAACGAAAAAAACTTCAGAGGTTAAAATATTTTTTCAGGTAACCAAATACCACAACATCTAATTTTCAAACGTCTGGCGATTTCACATTTTTTTAAAAAAAAAAACCATTTCCTAAAACTGCACTCGTATGTCTTGAAAAGAAGCGTGATAAGAGGGTATGTCCCCCACCCTGAAGGAATTCTAGTTGGATGTGGGATCCTGCCCAGCCGCCTGCCAGTACCAAAATTCTGGGTCGTAGTGCTTATTGAATGACTGGTACTCCCCGCCAGCCACCCCTGCATGCCACAGGGCTGGTGCCTTGTTTAAAGAGGGACCTTGGCCGTTTGGTAATTGTTGAATCTACGCACATGGTCGAATATGTGGAGGTTGTGGTCAGGTTCTTTATGGTGCCGTGGTCAGATATGAAACGCCTAGTTAATGTGCAATCATGTTTCTGTCTCTGTGCAAAACTATTTCATTTTTGGCGACGTTTTTGGCAACACACTTTGTGGCTTTCCAACCATCAAATGGGGACAGTGCTTAAATGGGGGTAGGTGATAGCAAAGTTTTCTATGATTCGGTCCATATCCTTCACACACAAGCAACCAGAAAACATGTCCAGAATGCGGTTTTTTCACCCACCGCTTCAAAGTAACTTTGGTTCTGTAAAGAAATCTTTTTGCAATTTACAGAGAAATCCAACAACGTAAAATGAGAAAAAACTGCTGCCTTTCGAAAAAAAATTGAATTGACTGTGACAATTCCCTGCAAATGAAAAGACATTCTCAATAACTACTGCAAATTGTCTTTGCCGCGACTCTTCCACCTGTCTGTCTGTCCGTCTGTCTGCCGGCTTGTCTGTTTGTGAAAAAGAACATTTCTTGGTGTTCTCAGGGGAGGGTGTTTCCGGGGTGGGGGGGTGGCTTGCCTGCCATACGTCACCTTGCCGCGTGTTCTTGTCGGGCAGCCGGAACACGATGGAGAGCTCCTGCGGGGAGGCCACCGATCCGAAACAGCGGCCGAAATCAACACCGGGATTGGATGGAGCTATCAGGAAGTTGCCACTTGACAAATCACTCGGTGCAAGGCTGGGAGAGAACTTCTGAGAGTCCTTTGTTGAGAATTTCCAACATGACATATTTTAACGATATAAATCCCCCAAATAATAAACCCCTCAATTTATTATTTGGGCACTCGAAGTCGGGGTCCGGGGGGTTTTTATTTGGGGGGGTATTATTTGGGCAAAATTTCGAAGACAAAAATCCGCCCGAAAAAACCCTCCAATGGTCGCTTTTCTGGCGTGTTTCTTTGGGCATTTTCGAAAATGGTGCTTTGTGGGCATATTTCTGCACCAATTGCATCCAGTTTTGTGAGTTTTTTTTTGTAACATTTCTGCTGCTTTTTCCTCTGTTTTTTTTTCTATGCCTTCACAGCTGCCAGAGGGGGTTCTATTATTTGGGCGGCTCAAGTCAGTCCTCAAGGGGGGGTTTATTATTTGGGGGAGTTATATCGTTAAATAACCCCCAGAGATTTTATTTAACCAACGTGCATAAGAGTAGCTCTATGAGGTCACAATTCGGGAAAGGTGGGGCGACCTTTTTTAAGAAAAAAGAAGAATAGACCGCACTGTTCGTCCCACCCCCGGCCAGTCATCGTAAACACGCCCTTCCGGTCGACGTCCACGGCACTGAAGGGGGTCTGCATCAGGCGGGTGTAGAACACGGGGTTGACGAGGCGCTGGAGGTCCTTGGGGGCGGGCTTCCTCTCGGTCGGGGACCACTGGTCGATAAAAAGCGGCGAAGAAATGGAGCTGTTTTACTGATGATTTCCGGTCAACTCCAACCACAACAACGCACTTCTTCTGTCGACATTGATATGCACACACATGCGGGCATCAGCACGTACACCTGCAAACTGCACAGACGAGTCCCCGACCTCTGCCCCCCCCCCCCGATTATTGCTACCAAAAGGAAGCGCGGTTGATGTCGTCGGCAGGGTCCCTGCCCTTGACCGGGTTGAGGCGCCGGGTGAGGTCGGACACCTTGTCCGCCGCGCGGTAGACGGCGTACTTGGCCGCCATTGGCCCCCCGCACTGGGAGGAGGAGGAAGGCGGGGAGCGGGATGGACCCGGCGAAGCGTTCACGCGGAACCCGCAAAAAAAAAACCCCTACCTGAGTACCTGCCCTCCCCTCCCCCGTGTCCAACGAACACTTAAATGGCAAAAATTGTGGTCCGGACAGGTACAGGGAGGAGGGCTTGGAAGTGGGTGACCTGTTTGGATGGGGTGTTGCGGTTAACCTACAAGAGCCTCCCTGGCAAGGAGCGGGACCGCACCATATTGCTGACCCGGAGAGGGAGCAATTTCCACTCTGTTTGAAAGCCAACCCGCAACTTTGGACCCCGCAAGGGGGGATTTCAAACTTTGATGGCTGGTAATTGAAACAGGCAATATGAACGAAGGAGGAAAGAGGAATACTTGCACGCTTCATTGACACAAACGGTCAGTGGAAGGTGGGGCAGCAAAGGCGTTTATGAACACCTCAGGGAGGTGAGGGGCAGGGCGAGGGGTGGCCAGCGAGGTATCGGTCAGGGTTCGTCGCGCGGAGAGAGGTCAAAAGAGGGGCATCGCAGGCAGGTCAGGCGGGGAAGAGGGGTCCATCGCCTGGATGAGGTGGTTCTGTGCCTCCACCTTCCGCTGCAGCTCTGTGTTGCGCTGCTGCAGCCGGAGAGCTGCGGCCAGAGCCCCCAGCTCCGACTGGGTGCCAAAACATGGATTCACTTAGTGACCCCAGGAGTACATTTCCCGGGCTCAAACCCACCCACCCACTTTTTTCAGCAGTCACCATGCACACTACGAACAAATTGTATGTATGTATGTATGTATGTAATGTTGTATGTATGTATGTATGTAATGTATGTATGTATGTATGTATGTATGTATGTATGTATGTATGTATGTATGTATGTATGTATGTATGTATGTAGTGTATGTATGTAGTATGTATGTACGTATGTATGTATGTATGTATGTATGTATATATGTATGTGATGCATGTATATATGTGTGTACATATGTGTATGTATGTATGTCCCACCAAAAACCAAACCAACGGCCAAAAGCCCATAACTTTTTTCCCCGTCCTGGCCTTCAGGAAGCCAAACTCACCCCACTCCCGGCGGCCCAACCACCCACCCGCTCTCGAAAAACCCAATCAATTGTTGTCTTGGCTGCAAACTTAATTTGACCTTAACAGAAAGATGGGTGGTGTGTATTACTTGAAGGGTCTGATGGAGGCAACTCAAATTCTCATACCAGCGTGATTCACAACACCATCCCATCCTCCAAACATTCGGGCCAGTCGTACAGCGGGCCCCCTTTCCAAAAAAAGCGCCACCACACCGACCCTGCCTGACTGCCTGGACAACATAGTGTAATGTACACATTCTATTCATCGGCACAGTTGAGGAATGGAGGCGGTGCGGAGCAAGGCAGCGGCGTCCATTCGCCATGCAAACCGCACCGGGGCGAGAAATGGGAGGTGCGGGCTCCGGCCGGCGGGGCCGCCGGGCGGGCCGCCTGCTGCTGCAGCTGCAGCTCGAGGCGAGGCAGCGTCGCCGGGCCTCCTCCGCCTGGTTGCCCGCCTCCTGGGGTATCGGCCGGCGAGTTATGATGAAACTTGCTTGGCGAGTACGCCAATTGCATTCCTCACGTGGATTGGCTATGCTGAGTTATTGGTGTGACGTTCCCTCTGTAATGGTATTATTCATGCGCTGTAATATGGGACGCCATTTTGGCATTCAAGGAGGCTCATTTGTTCCTTAAACGCCTCGGAAAACCTCTGAACAATGATGGGTGCTCTCATCATTGAAAAAATATGAAACTCAAAAAGAGGGATGATGTGGGTGGTATGCAAAAGAGGTGCAGTGAAAATGAGAGCAAAGAAAAGAAGCTCTGTAAAAAAAAAGTGAAGCAAAAAAAAGCTTCCAACCAAAAAAAATCTGGTGCCACGTTCCTACAAAACTGTCTCAGCGGTGGGGGGCAACAAAGAGGGGGGGGTTGACGCAAAAACAACAACAACACGGACCTGCAACTTGGCAAACGCTTCCAGCTCTCTGCTCAGCGCCTGGTCTCGTTGCAGCTCCAGTGCCTGGACAGTGTGGCTGAGGGATGGGTTTGGGACCGTGGAGGCTCGTTCCGCCAAGGAATTCACAAAATGAACGTTGCATGTCGCTGAACTCTAATCTCTGTTGTACAAAAATAGTCAAACCAGAGCAACACCCCCGGCCCCTCTTTTTTCCCCCGACTGGTGGCCTCGAACACAGCAGAATCGATCCAGCCATTCATAACGATCTGAAATCTGACTTTTCCCAGAGTTCGGAGTTTTGGGTTTGATTCTGGGATTGCGTAATGACTGAATTTTCTTGCGTAAACCAGGAGCTGGGCTTTTGGACCATTCCATCCCTGCTTCCAGTGCTTTGCCTCGTCTTTTGCTGACTCAATTCCAGTGGCACAAGGGGAACATTCAGGCCACGTATGCACCCCGTGGTGGTAGCCCTGCATGCCCGGCTGCATGCCCAGGTCGCCCCCTCCTCCACCATCTCGCCGAAGTTGAGGCCACGCTGATGGTCAACTGGCCCACGCTCATTGGGT
>CAAHFI010933992.1:0-18793 GCA_900893395.1 Euglena gracilis
TTTTCGGCCTCAAAAACATTTTTCCGGGTCCGGTGAGGCCAAAAACACGTTTCGGGCAAAAAATTAGTTTAATTTTTCGACTTTTCGACTTTTTAGTCCCGGTTTTGACCCAAGTCAATGGGTCGGCGGCCCAAAACGGGGCGCGCTGGCGGGTCGAAAAACGCTCGTTCGGCTCAAAAAACAGTTTTTCCGGGTCCGGGAGGCCAAAAACATCGTTTCGGGCAAAAAAAATTTTTTGATTTTTTCGACTTTTTCGACCCGGTTTTGACCCAAAGTCAATGGGTCGGCCCAAAACGGCGCGCGGGTGAAAAACGCTCGTTTCGGCTCAAAAACAGTTTTTCTGGTCCGGGACCAAAAACATGTTTCGGGCAAAAAAATTTTTTTGATTTTTTCGACTTTTTCGAACCCGGTTTTGACCCAAAGTCAATGGGTCGGCGGCCCAAAACGGGCGCGGCGGTCGAAAAAACGCTCGTTTTCGGCTCAAAAACAGTTTTTCTGGGTCCGGAGGCCAAAAAACATCGTTTCGGGCAAAAAAAAAATTTTCGATTTTTTCGACTTTTTCGACCCGGTTTTGACCAAAGTCAATGGGTCGGCGCCCAAAACGGGGCGTGGCGGTCGAAAAAACGCTCGTTTTCGGCTCAAAACAGTTTTCTGGGTCCGGAGGCCAAAAAACATCGTTTCGGGCAAAAAAAAATTTTTTGATTTTTTTCGACTTTTCGACCCGGTTTTGACCCTCAATGGGTCGGCGGCCCAAAACGGGGCGCTGGCGGGTCGAAAAACGCTCGTTTTCGCTCAAAACAGTTTTTCTGGCGAGCCAAAAAACATCGTTTCGGGCAAAAAAAAAATTTTGATTTTTTTTCGACTTTTTTGACCCGGTTTTGACCCAAAGTCAATGGGTCGGCGGCCCAAAACGGGGCGCTGGCGGGTCGAAAAACGCTCGTTTTCGGCTCAAAAACAGTTTTTCCGGTCCGGAGGCCAAAAAACATCGTTTCGGGCAAAAAAATTTTTTCGATTTTTTCGACTTTTTGACCCGGTTTTGACCCAAAGTCAATGGGTCGGCGGCCCAAAACGGGGCGCTGGCGGGTCGAAAAACGCTCGTTTTCGGCTCAAAAACAGTTTTTCCGGGTCCGGGAGGCCAAAAAACATCGTTTCGGGCAAAAAAAATTTTTTTCGATTTTTTTCGACTTTTTTGACCCGGTTTGACCCAAAGTCAATGGGTCGGCGGCCCAAAACGGGGCGCTGGCGGGTCGAAAAACGCTCGTTTTCGGCTCAAAAACAGTTTTTCCGGGTCCGGGAGGCCAAAAAACATCGTTTCGGGCAAAAAAATTTTTCGATTTTTTTCGACTTTTTGACCCGGTTTTGACCCAAAGTCAATGGGTCGGCGGCCCAAAACGGGGCGCTGGCGGGTCGAAAAACGCTCGTTTTCGGCTCAAAAACAGTTTTTTCCGGGTCCGGGAGGCCAAAAAACATCGTTTCGGGCAAAAAAATTTTTCGATTTTTTTCGACTTTTTTGACCCGGTTTTGACCCAAAGTCAATGGGTCGGCGGCCCAAAACGGGGCGCTGGCGGGTCGAAAAACGCTCGTTTTCGGCTCAAAAACAGTTTTTCCGGGTCCGGGAGGCCAAAAAACATCGTTTCGGGCAAAAAAAATTTTTCGATTTTTTTCGACTTTTTTGACCCGGTTTTGACCCAAAGTCAATGGGTCGGCGGCCCAAAACGGGGCGCTGGCGGGTCGAAAAACGCTCGTTTTCGGCTCAAAAACAGTTTTTCCGGGTCCGGGAGGCCAAAAAACATCGTTTCGGGCAAAAAAATTTTTTTCGATTTTTTTCGACTTTTTTGACCCGGTTTTGACCCAAAGTCAATGGGTCGGCGGCCCAAAACGGGGCGCTGGCGGGTCGAAAAACGCTCGTTTTCGGCTCAAAAACAGTTTTTCCGGGTCCGGGAGGCCAAAAAACATCGTTTCGGGCAAAAAAATTTTTTCGATTTTTTTCGACTTTTTTGACCCGGTTTTGACCCAAAGTCAATGGGTCGGCGGCCCAAAACGGGGCGCTGGCGGGTCGAAAAACGCTCGTTTTCGGCTCAAAAACAGTTTTTCCGGGTCCGGGAGGCCAAAAAACATCGTTTCGGGCAAAAAAAATTTTTCGATTTTTTTCGACTTTTTGACCCGGTTTTGACCCAAAGTCAATGGGTCGGCGGCCCAAAACGGGGCGCTGGCGGGTCGAAAAACGCTCGTTTTCGGCTCAAAAACAGTTTTTCCGGGTCCGGGAGGCCAAAAAACATCGTTTCGGGCAAAAAAATTTTTCGATTTTTTTCGACTTTTTTGACCCGGTTTTGACCCAAAGTCAATGGGTCGGCGGCCCAAAACGGGGCGCTGGCGGGTCGAAAAACGCTCGTTTTCGGCTCAAAAACAGTTTTTCCGGGTCCGGGAGGCCAAAAAACATCGTTTCGGGCAAAAAAATTTTTTCGATTTTTTTCGACTTTTTTGACCCGGTTTTGACCCAAAGTCAATGGGTCGGCGGCCCAAAACGGGGCGCTGGCGGGTCGAAAAACGCTCGTTTTCGGCTCAAAAACAGTTTTTCCGGGTCCGGGAGGCCAAAAAACATCGTTTCGGGCAAAAAAATTTTTTCGATTTTTTTCGACTTTTTTGACCCGGTTTTGACCCAAAGTCAATGGGTCGGCGGCCCAAAACGGGGCGCTGGCGGGTCGAAAAACGCTCGTTTTCGGCTCAAAAACAGTTTTTCCGGGTCCGGGAGGCCAAAAAACATCGTTTCGGGCAAAAAAAATTTTTTCGATTTTTTTCGACTTTTTTGACCCGGTTTTGACCCAAAGTCAATGGGTCGGCGGCCCAAAACGGGGCGCTGGCGGGTCGAAAAACGCTCGTTTTCGGCTCAAAAACAGTTTTTCCGGGTCCGGGAGGCCAAAAAACATCGTTTCGGGCAAAAAAAATTTTTTCGATTTTTTTCGACTTTTTTGACCCGGTTTTGACCCAAAGTCAATGGGTCGGCGGCCCAAAACGGGGCGCTGGCGGGTCGAAAAACGCTCGTTTTCGGCTCAAAAACAGTTTTTCCGGGTCCGGGAGGCCAAAAAACATCGTTTCGGGCAAAAAAAATTTTTCGATTTTTTTCGACTTTTTTGACCCGGTTTTGACCCAAAGTCAATGGGTCGGCGGCCCAAAACGGGGCGCTGGCGGGTCGAAAAACGCTCGTTTTCGGCTCAAAAACAGTTTTTCCGGGTCCGGGAGGCCAAAAAACATCGTTTCGGGCAAAAAAATTTTTTCGATTTTTTTCGACTTTTTGACCCGGTTTTGACCCAAAGTCAATGGGTCGGCGGCCCAAAACGGGGCGCTGGCGGGTCGAAAAACGCTCGTTTTCGGCTCAAAAACAGTTTTTCCGGGTCCGGGAGGCCAAAAAACATCGTTTCGGGCAAAAAAATTTTTCGATTTTTTTCGACTTTTTTGACCCGGTTTTGACCCAAAGTCAATGGGTCGGCGGCCCAAAACGGGGCGCTGGCGGGTCGAAAAACGCTCGTTTTCGGCTCAAAAACAGTTTTTCCGGGTCCGGGAGGCCAAAAAACATCGTTTCGGGCAAAAAAAATTTTTTCGATTTTTTTCGACTTTTTTGACCCGGTTTTGACCCAAAGTCAATGGGTCGGCGGCCCAAAACGGGGCGCTGGCGGGTCGAAAAACGCTCGTTTTCGGCTCAAAAACAGTTTTTCCGGGTCCGGGAGGCCAAAAAACATCGTTTCGGGCAAAAAAATTTTTTCGATTTTTTTCGACTTTTTGACCCGGTTTTGACCCAAAGTCAATGGGTCGGCGGCCCAAAACGGGGCGCTGGCGGGTCGAAAAACGCTCGTTTTCGGCTCAAAAACAGTTTTTCCGGGTCCGGGAGGCCAAAAAACATCGTTTCGGGCAAAAAAATTTTTTCGATTTTTTTCGACTTTTTTGACCCGGTTTTGACCCAAAGTCAATGGGTCGGCGGCCCAAAACGGGGCGCTGGCGGGTCGAAAAACGCTCGTTTTCGGCTCAAAAACAGTTTTTCCGGGTCCGGGAGGCCAAAAAACATCGTTTCGGGCAAAAAAATTTTTTCGATTTTTTTCGACTTTTTTGACCCGGTTTTGACCCAAAGTCAATGGGTCGGCGGCCCAAAACGGGGCGCTGGCGGGTCGAAAAACGCTCGTTTTCGGCTCAAAAACAGTTTTTCCGGGTCCGGGAGGCCAAAAAACATCGTTTCGGGCAAAAAAAATTTTTTCGATTTTTTTCGACTTTTTGACCCGGTTTTGACCCAAAGTCAATGGGTCGGCGGCCCAAAACGGGGCGCTGGCGGGTCGAAAAACGCTCGTTTTCGGCTCAAAAACAGTTTTTCCGGGTCCGGGAGGCCAAAAAACATCGTTTCGGGCAAAAAAAATTTTTTCGATTTTTTTCGACTTTTTTGACCCGGTTTTGACCCAAAGTCAATGGGTCGGCGGCCCAAAACGGGGCGCTGGCGGGTCGAAAAACGCTCGTTTTCGGCTCAAAAACAGTTTTTCCGGGTCCGGGAGGCCAAAAAACATCGTTTCGGGCAAAAAAATTTTTTCGATTTTTTTCGACTTTTTTGACCCGGTTTTGACCCAAAGTCAATGGGTCGGCGGCCCAAAACGGGGCGCTGGCGGGTCGAAAAACGCTCGTTTTCGGCTCAAAAACAGTTTTTCCGGGTCCGGGAGGCCAAAAAACATCGTTTCGGGCAAAAAAATTTTTTCGATTTTTTTCGACTTTTTTGACCCGGTTTTGACCCAAAGTCAATGGGTCGGCGGCCCAAAACGGGGCGCTGGCGGGTCGAAAAACGCTCGTTTTCGGCTCAAAAACAGTTTTTCCGGGTCCGGGAGGCCAAAAAACATCGTTTCGGGCAAAAAAATTTTTTCGATTTTTTTCGACTTTTTTGACCCGGTTTTGACCCAAAGTCAATGGGTCGGCGGCCCAAAACGGGGCGCTGGCGGGTCGAAAAACGCTCGTTTTCGGCTCAAAAACAGTTTTTCCGGGTCCGGGAGGCCAAAAAACATCGTTTCGGGCAAAAAAAATTTTTTCGATTTTTTTCGACTTTTTTGACCCGGTTTTGACCCAAAGTCAATGGGTCGGCGGCCCAAAACGGGGCGCTGGCGGGTCGAAAAACGCTCGTTTTCGGCTCAAAAACAGTTTTTCCGGGTCCGGGAGGCCAAAAAACATCGTTTCGGGCAAAAAAATTTTTTTTTTTTCGACTTTTTTGACCCGGTTTTGACCCAAAGTCAATGGGTCGGCGGCCCAAAACGGGGCGCTGGCGGGTCGAAAAACGCTCGTTTTCGGCTCAAAAACAGTTTTTCCGGGTCCGGGAGGCCAAAAAACATCGTTTCGGGCAAAAAAATTTTTTCGATTTTTTTCGACTTTTTTGACCCGGTTTTGACCCAAAGTCAATGGGTCGGCGGCCCAAAACGGGGCGCTGGCGGGTCGAAAAACGCTCGTTTTCGGCTCAAAAACAGTTTTTCCGGGTCCGGGAGGCCAAAAAACATCGTTTCGGGCAAAAAAATTTTTTCGATTTTTTTCGACTTTTTTGACCCGGTTTTGACCCAAAGTCAATGGGTCGGCGGCCCAAAACGGGGCGCTGGCGGGTCGAAAAACGCTCGTTTTCGGCTCAAAAACAGTTTTTCCGGGTCCGGGAGGCCAAAAAACATCGTTTCGGGCAAAAAAATTTTTTCGATTTTTTTCGACTTTTTTGACCCGGTTTTGACCCAAAGTCAATGGGTCGGCGGCCCAAAACGGGGCGCTGGCGGGTCGAAAAACGCTCGTTTTCGGCTCAAAAACAGTTTTTCCGGGTCCGGGAGGCCAAAAAACATCGTTTCGGGCAAAAAAATTTTTCGATTTTTTTCGACTTTTTTGACCCGGTTTTGACCCAAAGTCAATGGGTCGGCGGCCCAAAACGGGGCGCTGGCGGGTCGAAAAACGCTCGTTTTCGGCTCAAAAACAGTTTTTCCGGGTCCGGGAGGCCAAAAAACATCGTTTCG
Source organism: Euglena gracilis (assembly GCA_900893395.1). Classification (NCBI taxonomy): domain Eukaryota; phylum Euglenozoa; class Euglenophyceae; order Euglenales; family Euglenaceae; genus Euglena; species Euglena gracilis. The sequence continues at coordinate 6,009 of CAAHFI010933992.1, forward strand.
GGCAAAAAAATTTTTTCGATTTTTTTCGACTTTTTTGACCCGGTTTTGACCCAAAGTCAATGGGTCGGCGGCCCAAAACGGGGCGCTGGCGGGTCGAAAAACGCTCGTTTTCGGCTCAAAAACAGTTTTTCCGGGTCCGGGAGGCCAAAAAACATCGTTTCGGGCAAAAAAATTTTTTCGATTTTTTTCGACTTTTTTGACCCGGTTTTGACCCAAAGTCAATGGGTCGGCGGCCCAAAACGGGGCGCTGGCGGGTCGAAAAACGCTCGTTTTCGGCTCAAAAACAGTTTTTCCGGGTCCGGGAGGCCAAAAAACATCGTTTCGGGCAAAAAAAATTTTTTCGATTTTTTTCGACTTTTTTGACCCGGTTTTGACCCAAAGTCAATGGGTCGGCGGCCCAAAACGGGGCGCTGGCGGGTCGAAAAACGCTCGTTTTCGGCTCAAAAACAGTTTTTCCGGGTCCGGGAGGCCAAAAAACATCGTTTCGGGCAAAAAAATTTTTTCGATTTTTTTCGACTTTTTTGACCCGGTTTTGACCCAAAGTCAATGGGTCGGCGGCCCAAAACGGGGCGCTGGCGGGTCGAAAAACGCTCGTTTTCGGCTCAAAAACAGTTTTTCCGGGTCCGGGAGGCCAAAAAACATCGTTTCGGGCAAAAAAATTTTTTCGATTTTTTTCGACTTTTTTGACCCGGTTTTGACCCAAAGTCAATGGGTCGGCGGCCCAAAACGGGGCGCTGGCGGGTCGAAAAACGCTCGTTTTCGGCTCAAAAACAGTTTTTCCGGGTCCGGGAGGCCAAAAAACATCGTTTCGGGCAAAAAAATTTTTTCGATTTTTTTCGACTTTTTTGACCCGGTTTTGACCCAAAGTCAATGGGTCGGCGGCCCAAAACGGGGCGCTGGCGGGTCGAAAAACGCTCGTTTTCGGCTCAAAAACAGTTTTTCCGGGTCCGGGAGGCCAAAAAACATCGTTTCGGGCAAAAAAATTTTTTCGATTTTTTTCGACTTTTTTGACCCGGTTTTGACCCAAAGTCAATGGGTCGGCGGCCCAAAACGGGGCGCTGGCGGGTCGAAAAACGCTCGTTTTCGGCTCAAAAACAGTTTTTCCGGGTCCGGGAGGCCAAAAAACATCGTTTCGGGCAAAAAAAATTTTTTCGATTTTTTTCGACTTTTTTGACCCGGTTTTGACCCAAAGTCAATGGGTCGGCGGCCCAAAACGGGGCGCTGGCGGGTCGAAAAACGCTCGTTTTCGGCTCAAAAACAGTTTTTCCGGGTCCGGGAGGCCAAAAAACATCGTTTCGGGCAAAAAAAATTTTTTCGATTTTTTTCGACTTTTTTGACCCGGTTTTGACCCAAAGTCAATGGGTCGGCGGCCCAAAACGGGGCGCTGGCGGGTCGAAAAACGCTCGTTTTCGGCTCAAAAACAGTTTTTCCGGGTCCGGGAGGCCAAAAAACATCGTTTCGGGCAAAAAAATTTTTTCGATTTTTTTCGACTTTTTTGACCCGGTTTTGACCCAAAGTCAATGGGTCGGCGGCCCAAAACGGGGCGCTGGCGGGTCGAAAAACGCTCGTTTTCGGCTCAAAAACAGTTTTTCCGGGTCCGGGAGGCCAAAAAACATCGTTTCGGGCAAAAAAATTTTTTCGATTTTTTTCGACTTTTTTGACCCGGTTTTGACCCAAAGTCAATGGGTCGGCGGCCCAAAACGGGGCGCTGGCGGGTCGAAAAACGCTCGTTTTCGGCTCAAAAACAGTTTTTCCGGGTCCGGGAGGCCAAAAAACATCGTTTCGGGCAAAAAAATTTTTTCGATTTTTTTCGACTTTTTTGACCCGGTTTTGACCCAAAGTCAATGGGTCGGCGGCCCAAAACGGGGCGCTGGCGGGTCGAAAAACGCTCGTTTTCGGCTCAAAAACAGTTTTTCCGGGTCCGGGAGGCCAAAAAACATCGTTTCGGGCAAAAAAATTTTTTCGATTTTTTTCGACTTTTTTGACCCGGTTTTGACCCAAAGTCAATGGGTCGGCGGCCCAAAACGGGGCGCTGGCGGGTCGAAAAACGCTCGTTTTCGGCTCAAAAACAGTTTTTCCGGGTCCGGGAGGCCAAAAAACATCGTTTCGGGCAAAAAAATTTTTTCGATTTTTTTCGACTTTTTTGACCCGGTTTTGACCCAAAGTCAATGGGTCGGCGGCCCAAAACGGGGCGCTGGCGGGTCGAAAAACGCTCGTTTTCGGCTCAAAAACAGTTTTTCCGGGTCCGGGAGGCCAAAAAACATCGTTTCGGGCAAAAAAATTTTTTCGATTTTTTTCGACTTTTTTGACCCGGTTTTGACCCAAAGTCAATGGGTCGGCGGCCCAAAACGGGGCGCTGGCGGGTCGAAAAACGCTCGTTTTCGGCTCAAAAACAGTTTTTCCGGGTCCGGGAGGCCAAAAAACATCGTTTCGGGCAAAAAAAATTTTTTCGATTTTTTTCGACTTTTTTGACCCGGTTTTGACCCAAAGTCAATGGGTCGGCGGCCCAAAACGGGGCGCTGGCGGGTCGAAAAACGCTCGTTTTCGGCTCAAAAACAGTTTTTCCGGGTCCGGGAGGCCAAAAAACATCGTTTCGGGCAAAAAAATTTTTTCGATTTTTTTCGACTTTTTTGACCCGGTTTTGACCCAAAGTCAATGGGTCGGCGGCCCAAAACGGGGCGCTGGCGGGTCGAAAAACGCTCGTTTTCGGCTCAAAAACAGTTTTTCCGGGTCCGGGAGGCCAAAAAACATCGTTTCGGGCAAAAAAATTTTTTCGATTTTTTTCGACTTTTTTGACCCGGTTTTGACCCAAAGTCAATGGGTCGGCGGCCCAAAACGGGGCGCTGGCGGGTCGAAAAACGCTCGTTTTCGGCTCAAAAACAGTTTTTCCGGGTCCGGGAGGCCAAAAAACATCGTTTCGGGCAAAAAAATTTTTTCGATTTTTTTCGACTTTTTTGACCCGGTTTTGACCCAAAGTCAATGGGTCGGCGGCCCAAAACGGGGCGCTGGCGGGTCGAAAAACGCTCGTTTTCGGCTCAAAAACAGTTTTTCCGGGTCCGGGAGGCCAAAAAACATCGTTTCGGGCAAAAAAATTTTTTCGATTTTTTTCGACTTTTTTGACCCGGTTTTGACCCAAAGTCAATGGGTCGGCGGCCCAAAACGGGGCGCTGGCGGGTCGAAAAACGCTCGTTTTCGGCTCAAAAACAGTTTTTCCGGGTCCGGGAGGCCAAAAAACATCGTTTCGGGCAAAAAAATTTTTTCGATTTTTTTCGACTTTTTTCGACCCGGTTTTGACCCAAAGTCAATGGGTCGGCGGCCCAAAACGGGGCGCTGGCGGGTCGAAAAACGCTCGTTTTCGGCTCAAAAACAGTTTTTCCGGGTCCGGGAGGCCAAAAAACATCGTTTCGGGCAAAAAAATTTTTTCGATTTTTTTCGACTTTTTTGACCCGGTTTTGACCCAAAGTCAATGGGTCGGCGGCCCAAAACGGGGCGCTGGCGGGTCGAAAAACGCTCGTTTTCGGCTCAAAAACAGTTTTTCCGGGTCCGGGAGGCCAAAAAACATCGTTTCGGGCAAAAAAATTTTTTCGATTTTTTTCGACTTTTTTGACCCGGTTTTGACCCAAAGTCAATGGGTCGGCGGCCCAAAACGGGGCGCTGGCGGGTCGAAAAACGCTCGTTTTCGGCTCAAAAACAGTTTTTCCGGGTCCGGGAGGCCAAAAAACATCGTTTCGGGCAAAAAAATTTTTTCGATTTTTTTCGACTTTTTTGACCCGGTTTTGACCCAAAGTCAATGGGTCGGCGGCCCAAAACGGGGCGCTGGCGGGTCGAAAAACGCTCGTTTTCGGCTCAAAAACAGTTTTTCCGGGTCCGGGAGGCCAAAAAACATCGTTTCGGGCAAAAAAATTTTTTCGATTTTTTTCGACTTTTTTGACCCGGTTTTGACCCAAAGTCAATGGGTCGGCGGCCCAAAACGGGGCGCTGGCGGGTCGAAAAACGCTCGTTTTCGGCTCAAAAACAGTTTTTCCGGGTCCGGGAGGCCAAAAAACATCGTTTCGGGCAAAAAAATTTTTTCGATTTTTTTCGACTTTTTTGACCCGGTTTTGACCCAAAGTCAATGGGTCGGCGGCCCAAAACGGGGCGCTGGCGGGTCGAAAAACGCTCGTTTTCGGCTCAAAAACAGTTTTTCCGGGTCCGGGAGGCCAAAAAACATCGTTTCGGGCAAAAAAAATTTTTTCGATTTTTTTCGACTTTTTTGACCCGGTTTTGACCCAAAGTCAATGGGTCGGCGGCCCAAAACGGGGCGCTGGCGGGTCGAAAAACGCTCGTTTTCGGCTCAAAAACAGTTTTTCCGGGTCCGGGAGGCCAAAAAACATCGTTTCGGGCAAAAAAATTTTTTTTTTTTTCGACTTTTTTGACCCGGTTTTGACCCAAAGTCAATGGGTCGGCGGCCCAAAACGGGGCGCTGGCGGGTCGAAAAACGCTCGTTTTCGGCTCAAAAACAGTTTTTCCGGGTCCGGGAGGCCAAAAAACATCGTTTCGGGCAAAAAAATTTTTTCGATTTTTTTCGACTTTTTTGACCCGGTTTTGACCCAAAGTCAATGGGTCGGCGGCCCAAAACGGGGCGCTGGCGGGTCGAAAAACGCTCGTTTTCGGCTCAAAAACAGTTTTTCCGGGTCCGGGAGGCCAAAAAACATCGTTTCGGGCAAAAAAATTTTTTCGATTTTTTTCGACTTTTTTGACCCGGTTTTGACCCAAAGTCAATGGGTCGGCGGCCCAAAACGGGGCGCTGGCGGGTCGAAAAACGCTCGTTTTCGGCTCAAAAACAGTTTTTCCGGGTCCGGGAGGCCAAAAAACATCGTTTCGGGCAAAAAAAATTTTTCGATTTTTTTCGACTTTTTTGACCCGGTTTTGACCCAAAGTCAATGGGTCGGCGGCCCAAAACGGGGCGCTGGCGGGTCGAAAAACGCTCGTTTTCGGCTCAAAAACAGTTTTTCCGGGTCCGGGAGGCCAAAAAACATCGTTTCGGGCAAAAAAATTTTTTTTTTTTTCGACTTTTTTGACCCGGTTTTGACCCAAAGTCAATGGGTCGGCGGCCCAAAACGGGGCGCTGGCGGGTCGAAAAACGCTCGTTTTCGGCTCAAAAACAGTTTTTCCGGGTCCGGGAGGCCAAAAAACATCGTTTCGGGCAAAAAAATTTTTTCGATTTTTTTCGACTTTTTTGACCCGGTTTTGACCCAAAGTCAATGGGTCGGCGGCCCAAAACGGGGCGCTGGCGGGTCGAAAAACGCTCGTTTTCGGCTCAAAAACAGTTTTTCCGGGTCCGGGAGGCCAAAAAACATCGTTTCGGGCAAAAAAATTTTTTTTTTTTTCGACTTTTTTGACCCGGTTTTGACCCAAAGTCAATGGGTCGGCGGCCCAAAACGGGGCGCTGGCGGGTCGAAAAACGCTCGTTTTCGGCTCAAAAACAGTTTTTCCGGGTCCGGGAGGCCAAAAAACATCGTTTCGGGCAAAAAAATTTTTTCGATTTTTTTCGACTTTTTTGACCCGGTTTTGACCCAAAGTCAATGGGTCGGCGGCCCAAAACGGGGCGCTGGCGGGTCGAAAAACGCTCGTTTTCGGCTCAAAAACAGTTTTTCCGGGTCCGGGAGGCCAAAAAACATCGTTTCGGGCAAAAAAAATTTTTTCGATTTTTTTCGACTTTTTGACCCGGTTTTGACCCAAAGTCAATGGGTCGGCGGCCCAAAACGGGGCGCTGGCGGGTCGAAAAACGCTCGTTTTCGGCTCAAAAACAGTTTTTCCGGGTCCGGGAGGCCAAAAAACATCGTTTCGGGCAAAAAAAATTTTTCGATTTTTTTCGACTTTTTGACCCGGTTTTGACCCAAAGTCAATGGGTCGGCGGCCCAAAACGGGGCGCTGGCGGGTCGAAAAACGCTCGTTTTCGGCTCAAAAACAGTTTTTCCGGGTCCGGGAGGCCAAAAAACATCGTTTCGGGCAAAAAAATTTTTTCGATTTTTTTCGACTTTTTTGACCCGGTTTTGACCCAAAGTCAATGGGTCGGCGGCCCAAAACGGGGCGCTGGCGGGTCGAAAAACGCTCGTTTTCGGCTCAAAAACAGTTTTTCCGGGTCCGGGAGGCCAAAAAACATCGTTTCGGGCAAAAAAAATTTTTTTCGACTTTTTTGACCCGGTTTTGACCCAAAGTCAATGGGTCGGCGGCCCAAAACGGGGCGCTGGCGGGTCGAAAAACGCTCGTTTTCGGCTCAAAAACAGTTTTTCCGGGTCCGGGAGGCCAAAAAACATCGTTTCGGGCAAAAAAAATTTTTTCGATTTTTTTCGACTTTTTTGACCCGGTTTTGACCCAAAGTCAATGGGTCGGCGGCCCAAAACGGGGCGCTGGCGGGTCGAAAAACGCTCGTTTTCGGCTCAAAAACAGTTTTTCCGGGTCCGGGAGGCCAAAAAACATCGTTTCGGGCAAAAAAATTTTTTCGATTTTTTTCGACTTTTTTGACCCGGTTTTGACCCAAAGTCAATGGGTCGGCGGCCCAAAACGGGGCGCTGGCGGGTCGAAAAACGCTCGTTTTCGGCTCAAAAACAGTTTTTCCGGGTCCGGGAGGCCAAAAAACATCGTTTCGGGCAAAAAAAATTTTTTCGATTTTTTTCGACTTTTTTGACCCGGTTTTGACCCAAAGTCAATGGGTCGGCGGCCCAAAACGGGGCGCTGGCGGGTCGAAAAACGCTCGTTTTCGGCTCAAAAACAGTTTTTCCGGGTCCGGGAGGCCAAAAAACATCGTTTCGGGCAAAAAAATTTTTTCGATTTTTTTCGACTTTTTGACCCGGTTTTGACCCAAAGTCAATGGGTCGGCGGCCCAAAACGGGGCGCTGGCGGGTCGAAAAACGCTCGTTTTCGGCTCAAAAACAGTTTTTCCGGGTCCGGGAGGCCAAAAAACATCGTTTCGGGCAAAAAAATTTTTTTCGATTTTTTTCGACTTTTTTGACCCGGTTTTGACCCAAAGTCAATGGGTCGGCGGCCCAAAACGGGGCGCTGGCGGGTCGAAAAACGCTCGTTTTCGGCTCAAAAACAGTTTTTCCGGGTCCGGGAGGCCAAAAAACATCGTTTCGGGCAAAAAAAATTTTTTCGATTTTTTTCGACTTTTTTGACCCGGTTTTGACCCAAAGTCAATGGGTCGGCGGCCCAAAACGGGGCGCTGGCGGGTCGAAAAACGCTCGTTTTCGGCTCAAAAACAGTTTTTCCGGGTCCGGGAGGCCAAAAAACATCGTTTCGGGCAAAAAAAATTTTTTTCGACTTTTTTGACCCGGTTTTGACCCAAAGTCAATGGGTCGGCGGCCCAAAACGGGGCGCTGGCGGGTCGAAAAACGCTCGTTTTCGGCTCAAAAACAGTTTTTCCGGGTCCGGGAGGCCAAAAAACATCGTTTCGGGCAAAAAAAATTTTTCGATTTTTTTCGACTTTTTTGACCCGGTTTTGACCCAAAGTCAATGGGTCGGCGGCCCAAAACGGGGCGCTGGCGGGTCGAAAAACGCTCGTTTTCGGCTCAAAAACAGTTTTTCCGGGTCCGGGAGGCCAAAAAACATCGTTTCGGGCAAAAAAAATTTTTTTTTTTTCGACTTTTTTGACCCGGTTTTGACCCAAAGTCAATGGGTCGGCGGCCCAAAACGGGGCGCTGGCGGGTCGAAAAACGCTCGTTTTCGGCTCAAAAACAGTTTTTCCGGGTCCGGGAGGCCAAAAAACATCGTTTCGGGCAAAAAAATTTTTCGATTTTTTTCGACTTTTTTGACCCGGTTTTGACCCAAAGTCAATGGGTCGGCGGCCCAAAACGGGGCGCTGGCGGGTCGAAAAACGCTCGTTTTCGGCTCAAAAACAGTTTTTCCGGGTCCGGGAGGCCAAAAAACATCGTTTCGGGCAAAAAAATTTTTCGATTTTTTTCGACTTTTTTGACCCGGTTTTGACCCAAAGTCAATGGGTCGGCGGCCCAAAACGGGGCGCTGGCGGGTCGAAAAACGCTCGTTTTCGGCTCAAAAACAGTTTTTCCGGGTCCGGGAGGCCAAAAAACATCGTTTCGGGCAAAAAAATTTTTCGATTTTTTTCGACTTTTTTGACCCGGTTTTGACCCAAAGTCAATGGGTCGGCGGCCCAAAACGGGGCGCTGGCGGGTCGAAAAACGCTCGTTTTCGGCTCAAAAACAGTTTTTCCGGGTCCGGGAGGCCAAAAAACATCGTTTCGGGCAAAAAAAATTTTTCGATTTTTTTCGACTTTTTTGACCCGGTTTTGACCCAAAGTCAATGGGTCGGCGGCCCAAAACGGGGCGCTGGCGGGTCGAAAAACGCTCGTTTTCGGCTCAAAAACAGTTTTTCCGGGTCCGGGAGGCCAAAAAACATCGTTTCGGGCAAAAAAATTTTTTCGATTTTTTTCGACTTTTTTGACCCGGTTTTGACCCAAAGTCAATGGGTCGGCGGCCCAAAACGGGGCGCTGGCGGGTCGAAAAACGCTCGTTTTCGGCTCAAAAACAGTTTTTCCGGGTCCGGGAGGCCAAAAAACATCGTTTCGGGCAAAAAAAATTTTTCGATTTTTTTCGACTTTTTTGACCCGGTTTTGACCCAAAGTCAATGGGTCGGCGGCCCAAAACGGGGCGCTGGCGGGTCGAAAAACGCTCGTTTTCGGCTCAAAAACAGTTTTTCCGGGTCCGGGAGGCCAAAAAACATCGTTTCGGGCAAAAAAAATTTTTTTCGACTTTTTTGACCCGGTTTTGACCCAAAGTCAATGGGTCGGCGGCCCAAAACGGGGCGCTGGCGGGTCGAAAAACGCTCGTTTTCGGCTCAAAAACAGTTTTTCCGGGTCCGGGAGGCCAAAAAACATCGTTTCGGGCAAAAAAAATTTTTTCGATTTTTTTCGACTTTTTTGACCCGGTTTTGACCCAAAGTCAATGGGTCGGCGGCCCAAAACGGGGCGCTGGCGGGTCGAAAAACGCTCGTTTTCGGCTCAAAAACAGTTTTTCCGGGTCCGGGAGGCCAAAAAACATCGTTTCGGGCAAAAAAAATTTTTTCGATTTTTTTCGACTTTTTTGACCCGGTTTTGACCCAAAGTCAATGGGTCGGCGGCCCAAAACGGGGCGCTGGCGGGTCGAAAAACGCTCGTTTTCGGCTCAAAAACAGTTTTTCCGGGTCCGGGAGGCCAAAAAACATCGTTTCGGGCAAAAAAATTTTTTCGATTTTTTTCGACTTTTTTGACCCGGTTTTGACCCAAAGTCAATGGGTCGGCGGCCCAAAACGGGGCGCTGGCGGGTCGAAAAACGCTCGTTTTCGGCTCAAAAACAGTTTTTCCGGGTCCGGGAGGCCAAAAAACATCGTTTCGGGCAAAAAAATTTTTTCGATTTTTTTCGACTTTTTTGACCCGGTTTTGACCCAAAGTCAATGGGTCGGCGGCCCAAAACGGGGCGCTGGCGGGTCGAAAAACGCTCGTTTTCGGCTCAAAAACAGTTTTTCCGGGTCCGGGAGGCCAAAAAACATCGTTTCGGGCAAAAAAATTTTTTCGATTTTTTTCGACTTTTTTGACCCGGTTTTGACCCAAAGTCAATGGGTCGGCGGCCCAAAACGGGGCGCTGGCGGGTCGAAAAACGCTCGTTTTCGGCTCAAAAACAGTTTTTCCGGGTCCGGGAGGCCAAAAAACATCGTTTCGGGCAAAAAAATTTTTCGATTTTTTTCGACTTTTTTGACCCGGTTTTGACCCAAAGTCAATGGGTCGGCGGCCCAAAACGGGGCGCTGGCGGGTCGAAAAACGCTCGTTTTCGGCTCAAAAACAGTTTTTCCGGGTCCGGGAGGCCAAAAAACATCGTTTCGGGCAAAAAAATTTTTCGATTTTTTTCGACTTTTTTGACCCGGTTTTGACCCAAAGTCAATGGGTCGGCGGCCCAAAACGGGGCGCTGGCGGGTCGAAAAACGCTCGTTTTCGGCTCAAAAACAGTTTTTCCGGGTCCGGGAGGCCAAAAAACATCGTTTCGGGCAAAAAAAATTTTTCGATTTTTTTCGACTTTTTTGACCCGGTTTTGACCCAAAGTCAATGGGTCGGCGGCCCAAAACGGGGCGCTGGCGGGTCGAAAAACGCTCGTTTTCGGCTCAAAAACAGTTTTTCCGGGTCCGGGAGGCCAAAAAACATCGTTTCGGGCAAAAAAATTTTTTCGATTTTTTTCGACTTTTTTGACCCGGTTTTGACCCAAAGTCAATGGGTCGGCGGCCCAAAACGGGGCGCTGGCGGGTCGAAAAACGCTCGTTTTCGGCTCAAAAACAGTTTTTCCGGGTCCGGGAGGCCAAAAAACATCGTTTCGGGCAAAAAAATTTTTCGATTTTTTTCGACTTTTTTGACCCGGTTTTGACCCAAAGTCAATGGGTCGGCGGCCCAAAACGGGGCGCTGGCGGGTCGAAAAACGCTCGTTTTCGGCTCAAAAACAGTTTTTCCGGGTCCGGGAGGCCAAAAAACATCGTTTCGGGCAAAAAAATTTTTTCGATTTTTTTCGACTTTTTGACCCGGTTTTGACCCAAAGTCAATGGGTCGGCGGCCCAAAACGGGGCGCTGGCGGGTCGAAAAACGCTCGTTTTCGGCTCAAAAACAGTTTTTCCGGGTCCGGGAGGCCAAAAAACATCGTTTCGGGCAAAAAAAATTTTTTCGATTTTTTTCGACTTTTTGACCCGGTTTTGACCCAAAGTCAATGGGTCGGCGGCCCAAAACGGGGCGCTGGCGGGTCGAAAAACGCTCGTTTTCGGCTCAAAAACAGTTTTTCCGGGTCCGGGAGGCCAAAAAACATCGTTTCGGGCAAAAAAAATTTTTCGATTTTTTTCGACTTTTTGACCCGGTTTTGACCCAAAGTCAATGGGTCGGCGGCCCAAAACGGGGCGCTGGCGGGTCGAAAAACGCTCGTTTTCGGCTCAAAAACAGTTTTTCCGGGTCCGGGAGGCCAAAAAACATCGTTTCGGGCAAAAAAATTTTTTTCGATTTTTTTTTTTTGACCCGGTTTTGACCCAAAGTCAATGGGTCGGCGGCCCAAAACGGGGCGCTGGCGGGTCGAAAAACGCTCGTTTTCGGCTCAAAAACAGTTTTTCCGGGTCCGGGAGGCCAAAAAACATCGTTTCGGGCAAAAAAATTTTTTCGATTTTTTTCGACTTTTTTGACCCGGTTTTGACCCAAAGTCAATGGGTCGGCGGCCCAAAACGGGGCGCTGGCGGGTCGAAAAACGCTCGTTTTCGGCTCAAAAACAGTTTTTCCGGGTCCGGGAGGCCAAAAAACATCGTTTCGGGCAAAAAAAAATTTTTCGATTTTTTTCGACTTTTTTGACCCGGTTTTGACCCAAAGTCAATGGGTCGGCGGCCCAAAACGGGGCGCTGGCGGGTCGAAAAACGCTCGTTTTCGGCTCAAAAACAGTTTTTCCGGGTCCGGGAGGCCAAAAAACATCGTTTCGGTCAAAAAATTTTTTTTTCGATTTTTTCGACTTTTTTGACCCGGTTTTGACCCAAAGTCAATGGGTCGGCGGCCCAAAACGGGGCGCTGGCGGGTCGAAAAACGCTCGTTTTCGGCTCAAAAACAGTTTTTCCGGGTCCGGGAGGCCAAAAAACATCGTTTCGGGCAAAAAAATTTTTCGATTTTTTCGACTTTTTTGACCCGGTTTTGACCCAAAGTCAATGGGTCGGCGGCCCAAAACGGGGCGCTGGCGGGTCGAAAAACGCTCGTTTTCGGCTCAAAAACAGTTTTTCCGGGTCCGGGAGGCCAAAAACATCGTTTCGGGCAAAAAAAAAATTTTTTCGATTTTTTTCGACTTTTTTGACCCGGTTTTGACCCAAAGTCAATGGGTCGGCGGCCCAAAACGGGGCGCTGGCGGGTCGAAAAACGCTCGTTTTCGGCTCAAAAACAGTTTTTCCGGGTCCGGGAGGCCAAAAACATCGTTTCGGGCAAAAAAAATTTTTTTCGATTTTTTTCGACTTTTTTGACCCGGTTTTGACCCAAAGTCAATGGGTGGCGGCCCAAAACGGGGCGCTGGCGGGTCGAAAAACGCTCGTTTTCGGCTCAAAAACAGTTTTTTCCGGGTCCGGGAGGCCAAAAAACATCGTTTCGGGCAAAAAAATTTTTTCGATTTTTTTCGACTTTTTTGACCCGGTTTTGACCCAAAGTCAATGGGTCGGCGGCCCAAAACGGGGCGCTGGCGGGTCGAAAAACGCTCGTTTTCGGCTCAAAAACAGTTTTTTCTGGGTCCGGGAGGCCAAAAAACATCGTTTCGGGCAAAAAAAAATTTTTCGTTTTTTTTTTTTTGACCGGTTTTTGACCCGGTTTTACCAAAGTCAATGGGTCGCGGTCCCAAAACGGGGCGCTGGCGGGTCGAAAAACGCTCGTTTTCGGCTCAAAACAGTTTTTCGGGTCCGGGAGGCCAAAAACATCGTTTTGGGCAAAAAAATTTTTTTCGATTTTTTTCGACTTTTTGACCGGTTTTGACCCAAAGTCAATGGGTTGGCGGCCCAAAACGGGGCGCTGGCGGGTCGAAAAACGCTCGTTTTCGGCTCAAAACAGTTTTTCCGGGTCCGGGAGGCCAAAAACATCGTTTCGGGCAAAAAATTTTTTCGATTTTTTTCGACTTTTTTGACCCGGTTTGACCCAAAGTCAATGGGTGGCGGCCCAAAACGGGGCGCTGGCGGGTCGAAAAACGCTCGTTTTCGGCTCAAAAACAGTTTTTCCGGGTCGGGAGGCCAAAAACATCGTTTCGGGCAAAAAAATTTTTCGATTTTTTCGA
>CAAHFI010937882.1:0-17511 GCA_900893395.1 Euglena gracilis
TGTTGCGAAGGGCGGCGGGGATAGGCGCAATTTTGCCGCGGCGGTCGTGCTAAAACGCAGCCGTTACCGCCCGGAGCGCAAAATGCACGAAAACAGAACACCCGAAAAACGTCATTTTTCGGCGTTTCGCCGAAAATCGGCTGCGCCGGCTCCAAAAAACGAGCGCTCTGCCCGGCTAGAGGTCGGCGATCCTTTACTAATTGTTGCGAAGGGCGGCGGCGGATAGGCGAATTTTTGCCCGCGGCGGGCGTGCGTTAAAAACGCAGCCGTTACCGCCGGAGGCGCAAAATGCACGAAACCAGAACCCCGAAAAACGTCATTTTTCGGCCGTTTTCGGCCGAAATCGGCTGCCGGCCTCCAAAAACGAGCGTCTTCCCCGGCTAGAGGTCGGCGATCCTTTACCTAATTGTTGCGAAGCGGCGGGCGGATAGGCGCAATTTTGCCGCGGCGGGCGTGCGTAAAACGCAGCCGTTACCGCCCGAGGCGCAAAATAGCACGAAAACCACGAACCCCGAAAAAGTCATTTTTCGGCCGTTTTCGGCCGAAAATCGGCTGCGCCGGCCCTCCAAAACGAGCGCTCTGCCCCGGCTAGAGGTCGGCGATCCTTTACCTAGTTGTTGCGAAGGGCGGCGGGCGGATAGGGCAATTTTTGCCCGCGGCGGGCGTGCGTAAAAGCAGCGTTACGCCCGGAGAGGCGCAAATAGCACGTAAACCACGAACACCCGAAAAACGTCATTTTTCGGCCGTTTTCGGCCGAAATCGGCTGCGCCGGCCTCCAAAAACGAGGCTCTGCCCCGGCTAGAGGTCGGCGATCCTTTAAAATTGTTGCGAGCGGCGGGCGGATAGGCGCAATTTTGCCCGCGGCGGGCGTGCGTAAAACGCAGCCGTTACGCCCGGGAGGGCAAAATAGCACGAAACCCGACCCCGAAAAACGTCATTTTCGGCGTTTTCGGCCGAAATCGGCTGCGCCGGCCTCCAAAAACGAGCGCTCTGCCCCGGCTAGAGGTCGGCGATCCTTTACCTAATTGTTGCGAGGGCGGCGGGCGGATAGGCGCAATTTTGCCGGGGGGCGTGCGTAAAACGCAGCCGTTACCGCCCGGAGGCGCAAAATAGCACGAAAAACGGACACCCGAAAAACGTCATTTTTCGGCCGTTTTCGGCCGAAATCGCTGCGCCGGCCTCCAAAAAGAGCGTCTGCCCCGCTAGAGGTCGGCGATCCTTTACCTAATTGTTGCAAGGGCGGGGCGATAGGCGCAATTTTGCGCGGCGGGCTTGCGTAAAACGCAGCGTTAGCCCGGAGGCGCAAAATAGCACGTAAACCACGGACACCCGAAAAACGTCATTTTCGGCCGTTTTCGGCGAAATCGGCTGCGCCGGCTCCAAAAACGAGCGCTCTGCCCCGGTAGAGGTCGGCATCCTTTACCTAATTGTTTGCGAAGGGCGGCGGGCGGATAGGCGCAATTTTGCCGCGGCGGGCGTGCGTAAAACGCAGCCGTTACCGCCGGGAGGCCAAAATAGCACGTAAAACCACGAACACCCGAAAAACGTCATTTTTCGGCCGTTTTCGGCCGAAATCGGCTGCGCCGGCCCTCCAAAAACGAGCGCTCTGCCCCGGCTAGAGGTCGGGATCCTTTACCTAATTGTTGCGAAGGGCGGCGGCGGATAGGCGCAATTTTGCCCGCGGCGGGCGTGCGTAAAACGCAGCCGTTACGCCCGGGAGGCGCAAAATGCACGAAACACGGACACCCGAAAACGTCATTTTTCGGCGTTTTCGGCCGATCGGCTGCGCGGCCCCCAAAAACGAGCGCTCTGCCCGCTAGAGGGGATCCTTTACCTAATTGTTGCGAAGGGCGGCGGGCGGATAGGCGCAATTTTGCCGCGGCGGCGCGTGCGTAAAACGCAGCCGTTCCGCCCGGAGGCGCAAAATAGCACGAAACCACGAACACCCCGAAAACGTCATTTTTCGGCGTTTTCGGCCGAAATCGGCTGCGCCGGCCTCCAAAGAGCGCTCTGCCCCGGCTAGAGGTCGGCGATCCTTTACCTAATTGTTGCGAAGGGCGGCGGGGGATAGGCGCAATTTGCCGCGGGGCGTGCGTAAAACGCAGCCGTTACCGCCCGGGGCGCAAAATAGCACGAAACGAACCCCCGAAAAACGTCATTTTTCGGCCGTTTTCGGCCGAAATCGGCTGCGCCGGCCTCCAAAAAGAGCGCTCTGCCCCGGCTAGAGGTCGGCGATCCTTTACCTAATTGTTGCGAAGGGCGGCGGGCGGATAGGCGCAAATTTTGCCCGCGGCGGGCGTGCGTAAAACGCAGCCGTTACCGCCGGGAGGCGCAAAATAGCACGAAAACGCACAACCCGAAAAACGTCATTTTTCGGCCGTTTTCGGCCGAAATCGGCTGCGCCGGCCCTCCAAAAACGAGCGCTCTGCCCCGGCTAGAGGTCGGCGATCCTTTACTAATTGTTGCGAAGGGCGGGGGCGATAGGCGCAATTTTGCCGCGCGGGCGTGCGTAAAACGCAGCCGTTACGCCCGGGAGGCGCAAAATAGCACGTAAACCACGAACACCCGAAAAACGTCATTTTTCGGCCGTTTTCGGCCGAAATCGGCTGCGCCGGCCCTCCAAAAACGAGCGCTCTGCCCGGCTAGAGGTCGGCGATCCTTTACCTAATTGTTGCGAAGGGGCGGGCGGATAGGCGCAATTTTGCCCGCGGCGGGCGTGCGTAAAACGCAGCCGTTACGCCCCGGGAGGCGCAAAATCAGAAACCACGAACACCCGAAAAACGTCATTTTTCGGCCGTTTTCGGCCGAAATCGGCTGCGCCGGCCTCCAAAACGAGCGCTCTGCCCCGGCTAGAGGTCGGCGATCCTTTACCTAATTGTTGCGAAGGGCGGGGGCGGATAGGCGCAATTTTGCCCGCGGCGGGCGTGCGTAAAACGCAGCCGTTACCGCCCGGGAGGCGCAAAATAGCACGAAACCAACACCCCGAAAACGTCATTTTCGGCCGTTTTCGGCCGAAATCGGCTGCGCCGGCCTCCAAAAACGAGCGCTCTGCCCGGCTAGAGGTCGGCGATCCTTTACCTAATTGTTGCGAAGGGCGGCGGGCGATAGGCGCAATTTTGCCCGCGGGCGTGCGTAAAACGCAGCCGTTACCGCCCGGGAGGCGCAAAATAGCACGAAACCACGAACACCCGAAAAACGTCATTTTTCGGCCGTTTGGCCGAAATCGGCTGCGCCGGCCTCCAAAAACGAGCGCTCTGCCGGCTAGAGGTCGGCGATCCTTACCTAATTGTTGCGAAGGGCGGCGGGCGATAGGCGCAATTTTGCCCGCGGCGGGCGTGCGTAAAACGCAGCCGTTACCGCCCGGGAGGCGCAAAAGCACGTAAACCACGAACACCCCGAAAAACGTCATTTTTCGGCCGTTTTCGGCCGAAATCTGGCGCGCCTCCAAAAGAGCGCTCTGCCCCGGCTAGAGGTCGGCGATCCTTTACCTAATTGTTGCGAAGGGCGGCGGGCGGATAGGCGCAATTTTGCCGCGGCGGGCGTGCGTAAAACGCAGCCGTTACCGCCCGGGAGGCGCAAAATAGCACGAAAACCACGAACACCCGAAAAACGTCATTTTTCGGCCGTTTTCGGCCGAAATCGGCTGCGCCGGCCTCCAAAACGAGCGCTCTGCCCGGCTAGAGGTCGGCGATCCTTTACCTAATTGTTGCGAAGGGCGCGGGCGGATAGGCGCAATTTTCCGCGGCGGGCGTGCGTAAAACGCAGCCGTTACCGCCCGGGAGGCGCAAAATAGCACGAAAACCACGACACCCGAAAAACGTCATTTTTCGGCCGTTTTCGGCCGAAATCGGCTGCGCCGGCCCTCCAAAACGAGCGCTCTGCCCCGGCTAGAGGTCGGCGATCCTTTACCTAATTGTTGCGAAGGGCGGCGGGCGGATAGGCGCAATTTTGCCCGCGGCGGGCGTGCGTAAACGCAGCCGTTACCGCCCAGGCGCAAAATAGCACGAAAACCACGAACCCCCGAAAAACGTCATTTTTCGGCCGTTTTCGGCCGAAATCGGCTGCGCCGGCCCTCAAAAGAGCGTCTGCCGGAGGTCGGCGATCCTTTACCTAATTGTTGCGAAGGGCGGCGGGCGGATAGGCGCAATTTTGCCCGCGGCGGGCGTGCGTAAAACGCAGCCGTTACGCCGGGGCGCAAAATAGCACGAAACGACACCCGAAAAACGTCATTTTTCGGCCGTTTTCGGCCGAAATCGGCTGCGCCGGCCCAAAAACGAGCGCTCTGCCCGGCTAGAGGTCGGCGATCCTTTACCTAATTTGGCGAAGGGCGGCGGGCGGATAGGCGCAATTTTGCCCGCGGCGGGCGTGCGTAAAACGCAGCCGTTACCGCCGGGGGCGCAAAATAGCACGAAAACGAACACCCCGAAAAACGTCATTTTCGGCCGTTTTCGGCCGAAATCGGCTGCGCCGGCCTCAAAAACGAGCGCTCTGCCCCGGCTAGAGGTCGGCGATCCTTTACCTAATTGTTGCGAAGGGCGGCGGGCGGATAGGCGCAATTTTGCCCGCGGCGGGCGTGCGTAAAACGCAGCCGTTACCGCCCGGGAGGCGCAAAATAGCACGAAAACGGAACACCCGAAAAACGTCATTTTCGGCCGTTTTCGGCCGAAATCGGCTGCGCCGGCCTCCAAAAACGAGCGCTCTGCCCGGCTAGAGGTCGGCGATCCTTTACCTAATTGTTGCGAAGGGCGGCGGGCGGATAGGCAATTTTGCCCGCGCGGGCGTGCGTAAAACGCAGCCGTTACGCCCGGGAGGCGCAAAATAGCACGAAAAACGAACCCCGAAAAACGTCATTTTTCGGCGTTTTCGGCCGAAATCGGCTGCGCCGGCGCTCCAAAAACGAGCGCTCTGCCCCGGCTAGAGGTCGGCGATCCTTTACCTAATTGTTGCGAAGGGCGGCGGGCGGATAGGCGCAATTTTGCCCGCGGGGGCGTGCGTAAAACGCAGCCGTTACCGCCCGGGAGGCGCAAAATAGCACGAAAACACGACCCCCGAAAAACGTCATTTTCGGCCGTTTTCGGCCGAAATCGGCTGCGCCGGCCCTCCAAAAACGAGCGCTCTGCCCCGGCTAGAGGTCGGCGATCCTTTACCTAATTGTTGCGAAGGGCGGCGGGCGGATAGGCGCAATTTTGCCCGCGGCGGGCGTGCGTAAAACGCAGCCGTTACCGCCCGGGAGGCGCAAAATAGCACGTAAACCACGAACACCCCGAAAAATCATTTTCGGCCGTTTTCGGCCGAAATCGGCTGCGCCGGCCCTCCAAAAACGAGCGCTCTGCCCCGGCTAGAGGTCGGCGATCCTTTACCTAATTGTTGCGAAGGGCGGCGGGCGGATAGGCGCAATTTTGCCCGCGGCGGGCGTGCGTAAAACGCAGCCGTTACCGCCCGGGAGGCGCAAATAGCACGAAACCACGAACACCCCGAAAAACGTCATTTTTCGGCCGTTTTCGGCCGAAATCGGCTGCGCCGGCCCTCCAAAAACGAGCGCTCTGCCCGGCTAGAGGTCGGCGATCCTTTACTAATTGTTGCGAAGGGCGGCGGGCGGATAGGCGCAATTTTGCCCGCGGCGGGCGTGCGTAAAACGCAGCCGTTACCGCCCGGGAGGCGCAAAATAGCAAAAACCACGAACACCCCGAAAAACGTCATTTTTGGCCGTTTTCGGCCGAAATCGGCTGCGCCGGCCTCCAAAAAGAGCGCTCTGCCCCGGCTAGAGGTCGGCGATCCTTTACCTAATTGTTGCGAAGGGCGGCGGGCGGATAGGCGCAATTTTGCCCGCGGCGGGCGTGCGTAAAACGCAGCCGTTACCGCCCGGGAGGCGCAAAATAGCACGAAACCACGACACCCCGAAAAACGTCATTTTTCGGCCGTTTTCGGCCGAAATCGGCTGCGCCGGCCCTCAAAAACGAGCGCTCTGCCCCGGCTAGAGGTCGGCGATTTTACCTAATTGTTGCGAAGGGCGGCGGGCGGATAGGCGCAATTTTGCCCGCGGCGGGCGTGCGTAAAACGCAGCCGTTACGCCCGGGAGGCGCAAAATAGCACGAAACCACGACACCCGAAAAACGTCATTTTTCGGCCGTTTTCGGCCGAAATCGGCTGCGCCGGCCTCCAAAAACGAGCGCTCTGCCCCGGCTAGAGGTCGGCGATCCTTTACCTAATTGTTGCGAAGGGCGGCGGGCGGATAGGCGCAATTTTGCCCGCGGCGGGCGTGCGTAAAACGCAGCCGTTACCGCCCGGGAGGCGCAAAATAGCACGAAACCACGAACACCCCGAAAAACGTCATTTTTCGGCCGTTTTCGGCCGAAATCGGCTGCGCCGGCCTCCAAAAACGAGCGCTCTGCCCCGGCTAGAGGTGGCGATCCTTTACCTAATTGTTGCGAAGGGCGGCGGGCGGATAGGCGCAATTTTGCCCGCGGCGGGCGTGCGTAAAACGCAGCCGTTACCGCCCGGGAGGCGCAAAATAGCACGAAACCACGAACACCCCGAAAAACGTCATTTTTCGGCCGTTTTCGGCCGAAATCGGCTGCGCCGGCCCTCCAAAAACGAGCGCTCTGCCCCGGCTAGAGGTCGGCGATCCTTTACCTAATTGTTGCGAAGGGCGGCGGGCGGATAGGCAATTTTGCCCGGGGGCGTGCGTAAAACGCAGCCGTTACCGCCCGGGAGGCGCAAAATAGCACGAAACCACGAACACCCCGAAAAACGTCATTTTTCGGCCGTTTTCGGCCGAAATCGGCTGCGCCGGCCCTCCAAAAACGAGCGCTCTGCCCCGGCTAGAGGTCGGCGATCCTTTACCTAATTGTTGCGAAGGGCGGCGGGCGGATAGGCGCAATTTTGCCCGCGCGGGCGTGCGTAAAACGCAGCCGTTACCGCCCGGGAGGCGCAAAATAGCACGTAAACCACGAACACCCGAAAAACGTCATTTTTCGGCCGTTTTCGGCCGAAATCGGCTGCGCGGCGCTCCAAAACGAGCGCTCTGCCCGGCTAGAGGTCGGCGATCCTTTACCTAATTGTTGCGAAGGGCGGCGGGCGGATAGGCGCAATTTTGCCCGCGGCGGGCGTGCGTAAAACGCAGCCGTTACCGCCGGGAGGCGCAAAATAGCACGAAAACCACGAACACCCCGAAAAACGTCATTTTTCGGCCGTTTTCGGCCGAAATCGGCTGCGCCGCGCCCTCCAAAAACGAGCGTCTGCCCCGGCTAGAGGTCGGCGATCCTTTACCTAATTGTTGCGAAGGGCGGCGGGCGGATAGGCGCAATTTTGCCCGCGGCGTGCGTAAAACCAGCCGTTACCGCCCGGGAGGCGCAAAATAGCACGAAAACCACGAACACCCCGAAAAACGTCATTTTTCGGCCGTTTTCGGCCGAAATCGGCTGCGCCGGCCCTCCAAAAACGAGCGCTCTGCCCGGCTAGAGGTCGGCGATCCTTTACCTAATTGTTGCGAAGGGCGGCGGGCGGATAGGCGCAATTTTGCCCGGGCGGGCGTGCGTAAAACGCAGCCGTTACCGCCGGAGGCGCAAAATAGCACGAAACCACGAACACCCGAAAAACGTCATTTTTCGGCCGTTTTCGGCCGAAATCGGCTGCGCCGGCCCAAAAACGAGCGCTCTGCCCCGGCTAGAGGTCGGCGATCCTTTACCTAATTGTTGCGAAGGGCGGCGGGCGGATAGGCGCAATTTTGCCCGCGGCGGGCGTGCGTAAAACGCAGCCGTTACCGCCCGGGAGGCGCAAAATAGCACGAAAACACGAACACCCCGAAAAACGTCATTTTTCGGCCGTTTTCGGCCGAAATCGGCTGCGCCGGCCCTCAAAAACGAGCGCTCGCCGGCTAGAGGTCGGCGATCCTTTACCTAATTGTTGCGAAGGGCGGCGGGCGGATAGGCAATTTTGCCCGCGGCGGGCGTGCGTAAAACGCAGCCGTTACCGCCCGGGAGGCGCAAATAGCACGAAACCACGAACACCCGAAAAACGTCATTTTTCGGCCGTTTTCGGCCGAAATCGGCTGCGCCGGCCCTCCAAAAACGAGCGCTCTGCCCCGGCTAGAGGTCGGCGATCCTTTACCTAATTGTTGCGAAGGGCGGCGGGCGGATAGGCGCAATTTTGGCGGCGGGCGTCGTAAAACGCAGCCGTTACCGCCGGGAGGCGCAAAATAGCACGAAAACCACGAACACCCCGAAAAACGTCATTTTTCGGCCGTTTTCGGCGAAATCGGCTGCGCCGGCGCTCCAAAAACGAGCGCTCTGCCCGGCTAGAGGTCGGCGATCCTTTACTAATTGTTGCGAAGGGCGGCGGGCGGAATAGGCGCAATTTTGCCCGCGGCGGGCGTGCGTAAAACGCAGCCGTTACGCCCGGGAGGCGCAAAATAGCACGAAACCACGAACACCCCGAAAAACGTCATTTTTCGGCCGTTTTCGGCCGAAATCGGCTGCGCCGGCTCCAAAACGAGCGCTCTGCCCGGCTAGAGGTCGGCGATCCTTTAACCTAATTGTTGCGAAGGGCGGCGGCGGATAGGCAATTTTGCCCGCGGCGGGCGTGCGTAAAACGCAGCCGTTACCGCCCGGGAGGCGCAAAATAGCACGAAAACCACGAACACCCGAAAAACGTCATTTTTCGGCCGTTTTCGGCCGAAATCGGCTGCGCCGGTCAAAAACGAGCGCTCTGCCCCGGCTAGAGGTCGGCGACCTTTACCTAATTGTTGCGAAGGGCGGGGCGGCGATAGGCGCAATTTTGCCCGCGGCGGGCGTGCGTAAAACGCAGCCGTTACCCCGGGAGGCGCAAAATAGCAGAAAACCACGAACACCGCAAAACGTCATTTTTTCGGCCGTTTTCGGCCGAAATCGGCTGCGCCGGCCTCCAAAACGAGCGTCTCTGCCCGGCTAGAGGTCGCATCTCTTTACCTAATTGTTGGAAGGGCGGCGGGCGGATAGGCGCAATTTTTGCCCGCGGCGGGCGTGCGTAAAACGCAGCCGTTAACCGCCCGGGAGGGCAAAATAGCACGAACCACGAACACCCCGAAAAACGTCATTTTTCGGCCGTTTTCGGCCGAAATCGGCTGCGCCGGCGCTCCAAAAACGAGCGCTCTGCCCGGCTAGAGGTCGGCGATCCTTTACCTAATTGTTGCGAAGGGCGGCGGGCGGATAGGCGCAATTTTGCCCGCGGCGGGCGTGCGTAAAACGCAGCCGTTACGCCCGGGAAGGCGCAAAATAGCACGAAACCACGAACACCCGAAAAAGTCATTTTTCGGCCGTTTTCGGCGAAATCGGCTGCGCCGGCGCCAAAACGAGCGCTCTGCCCGGCTAGAGGTCGGCGATCCTTTACCTAATGTTGCGAAGGGCGGCGCGGATAGGCGCAATTTTGCCCGCGGCGGGCGTGCGTAAAACGCAGCCGTTAACGCCGGGAGGCGCAAAAATAGCACGAAAACGAACACCCGAAAACGTCATTTTCGGCCGTTTTCGGCCGAATCGGCTGCGCCGGCCTCCAAAAACGAGCGTCTGCCCCGGCTAGAGGTCGGCGATCCTTTACTAATTGTTGCGAAGGGCGGCGGGCGATAGGCGCAATTTTGCCGCGGCGGCGTGCGTAAACGCAGCCGTTACCGCCCGGGAGGCGCAAAATAGCAGAAACGACGACCCCCGAAAAACGTCATTTTTCGGCCGTTTTCGGCCGAAATCGGCTGCGCCGGCCTCCAAAAACGAGCGCTCTGCCCGGCTAGAGGTCGGCGATCCTTTACAAATTGTTGCGAAGGGCGGCGGGCGGATAGGCGCAATTTTGCCGCGGCGGGCGTGCGTAAAACCGCAGCCGTTACGCCCGGGAGGCGCAAAATAGCACGAAAACCGAACACCCCGAAAACGTCATTTTTCGGCCGTTTTCGGCCGAAATCGGCTGCGCCGGCCTCCAAAACGAGCGCTCTGCCCCTAGAGGTCGGCGATCCTTTACCTAATGTTGCGAAGGGCGGCGGGCGGATAGGCGCAAATTTTGCCCGCGGCGGGCTGCGTAAACGCAGCCGTTACCGCCCGGGAGGCGCAAAATAGCACGAAAACCACGAACACCCCGAAACGTCATTTTTCGGCCGTTTTCGGCCGAAATCGGCTGCGCCGGCGCTCCAAAAACGAGCGCTCTGCCCGCTAGAGGTCGGCGATCCTTTACCTAATTGTTGCGAAAGGGCGGCGTCGGCGGATAGGCGCAATTTGCCCGCGGCGGGCGTGCGTAAACGCAGCCGTTACCGCCGGGAGGCGCAAATAGCACGAAAACCACGCACCCGAAAAACGTCATTTTTCGGCCGTTTTCGGCCGAAATCGGCTGCGCCGGCGCTCCAAAAACGAGCGCTCTGCCCGGCTAGAGGTCGGCGATCCATTACCTAATTGTTGCGAAGGGCGGCGGGCGGATAGGCGCAATTTTGCCGCGGCGGGCGTGCGTAAAACGCAGCCGTTACCGCCCGGGAGGCGCAAAATAGCACGAAAACAACGAACACCCCGAAAAAGTCATTTTTTCGGCCGTTCGGCCGAAATCGGCTTGCGCCGGCCTCCAAAAACGAGCGCTCTGCCGGCTAGAGGTCGGCGATCTTTACCTAATTGTTGCGAAGGGCGGGGCGGATAGGCAATTTTGCCCGCGGCGGGCGTGGCGTAAACGCAGCCGTTACCGCCCGGGAGGCGCAAAATAGCACGAAAACCACGACCCCGAAAAACGTCAGGCGCAAAAAGCACGTAAGTAACGGACGCCCCAAATAACGTCATTTTTCGGTCATTTTCGGCCAAAATCGGCTGCGGCGGCCCTCCAAAAACGAGCGCTCTGCCCCGGCTAGAGGTCGGCGATCCTTTCCAATGTTGCGAAGGGCGGCGGGCGGATAGGCGCAATTTTGCCCGCGCGGGCGTGCGTAAAACGCAGCAATTACCGCCCGGGAGGCGCAAAATAGCACGTAAGTAACGGACGCCCCAAATAACGTCATTTTTCGGTCATTTTCGGCCAAAATCGGCTGCGGCGGCCCTCCAAAAACGAGCGCTCTGCCCCGGCTAGAGGTCGGCGATCCTTTCCTAATGTTGCGAAGGGCGGCGGGCGGATAGGCGCAATTTTGCCCGCGCGGGCGTGCGTAAAACGCAGCAATTACCGCCCGGGAGGCGCAAAAGCACGTAAGTAACGGACGCCCCAAATAACGTCATTTTCGGTCATTTTCGGCCAAATCGGCTGCGGCGGCCCTCCAAAAACGAGCGCTCTGCCCCGGCTAGAGGTCGGCGATCCTTTCCTAATCGTGTTGCGAAGGGCGGCGGGCGGATAGGCGCAATTTTGCCCGCGGCGGGCGTGCGTAAAACGCAGCAATTACCGCCCGGGAGGCGCAAAACAGCACGTAAGTAACGGACGCCCCAAATAACGTCATTTTTCGGTCATTTTCGGCCAAAATCGGCTGCGGCGGCCCTCCAAAAACGAGCGCTCTGCCCCGGCTAGAGGTCGGCGATCCTTTCCTAATGTTGCGAAGGGCGGCGGCGGATAGGCGCAATTTTGCCCGCGGCGTGCGTAAAACGCAGCAATTACCGCCCGGGAGGCGCAAAACAGCACGTAAGTAACGGACGCCCCAAATAACGTCATTTTCGGTCATTTTCGGCCAAATCGGCTGCGGCGCGCCCAAAAACGAGCGCTCTGCCCCGGCTAGAGGTCGGCGATCCTTTCCTAATGTTGCGAAGGGCGGCGGGCGGATAGGCGCAATTTTGCCCGCGGCGGGCGTGCGTAAAACGCAGCAATTACCGCCCGGGAGGCGCAAAAAGCACGTAAGTAACGGACGCCCCAAATAACGTCATTTGGTCATTTTCGGCCAAAATCGGCTGCGGCGGCCCCCAAAAACGAGCGCTCTGCCCCGGCTAGAGGTCGGCGATCCTTTCCTAATTGTTGCGAAGGGCGGCGGGCGGATAGGCGCAATTTTGCCCGCGGCGGGCGTGCGTAAAACGCAGCAGCTACCGCAGCGCGGAGGCGCAAAACAGCACGTAAGTAACGGACGCCCCAAATAACGTCATTTTTCGGTCATTTTCGGCCAAATCGGCTGCGGCGGCCTCCAAAAACGAGCGCTCTGCCCCGGCTAGAGGTCGGCGATCCTTTCCCTAATGTTGCGAAGGGCGGCGGGCGGATAGGCGCAATTTTGCCCGCGGCGGGCGTGCGTAAAACGCAGCAATTACCGCCCGGGAGGCGCAAAACAGCACGTAAGTAACGGACGCCCCAAATAACGTCATTTTCGGTCATTTTCGGCCAAATCGGCTGCGGCGGCCCTCCAAAAACGAGCGCTCTGCCCCGGCTAGAGGTCGGCGATCCTTTCCCTAATCGTTGCGAAGGGCGGCGGGCGGATAGGCGCAATTTTGCCCGCGGCGGGCGTGCGTAAAACGCAGCAATTACCGCCCGGGAGGCGCAAAAAGCACGTAAGTAACGGACGCCCCAAATAACGTCATTTTTCGGTCATTTTCGGCCAAAATCGGCTGCGGCGGCCCTCCAAAAACGAGCGCTCTGCCCCGGCTAGAGGTCGGCGATCCTTTCCTAATTGTTGCGAAGGGCGGCGGCGGATAGGCGCAATTTTGCCCGCGGCGGGCGTGCGTAAAACGCAGCAATTACCGCCCGGGAGGCGCAAAACAGCACGTAAGTAACGGACGCCCCAAATAACGTCATTTTTCGGTCATTTTCGGCCAAATCGGCTGCGGCGGCCCCAAAAACGAGCGCTCTGC
This sequence comes from Euglena gracilis, assembly GCA_900893395.1. Taxonomy (NCBI): domain Eukaryota; phylum Euglenozoa; class Euglenophyceae; order Euglenales; family Euglenaceae; genus Euglena; species Euglena gracilis. Next base: position 12,744 of record CAAHFI010937882.1, read on the forward strand.
CCGGCTAGAGGTCGGCGATCCTTTCCTAATTGTTGCGAAGGGCGGCGGGCGGATAGGCGCAATTTTGCCCGCGCGGGCGTGCGTAAAACGCAGCAATTACCGCCCGGGAGGCGCAAAATAGCACGTAAGTAACGGACGCCCAAATAACGTCATTTTCGGTCATTTTCGGCCAAATCGGCTGCGGCGGCCCTCCAAAAACGAGCGCTCTGCCCCGGCTAGAGGTCGGCGATCCTTTCCTAATTGTTGCGAAGGGCGGCGGGCGGATAGGCGCAATTTTTGCCCGCGCGGGCGTGCGTAAAACGCAGCAATTACCGCCCGGGAGGCGCAAACAGCACGTAAGTAACGGACGCCCCAAATAACGTCATTTTTCGGTCATTTTCGGCCAAAATCGGCTGCGGCGGCCCTCCAAAAACGAGCGCTCTGCCCCGGCTAGAGGTCGGCGATCCTTTCCCTAATGTTGCGAAGGGCGGCGGGCGGATAGGCGCAATTTTGCCCGCGGCGGGCGTGCGTAAAACGCAGCAATTACCGCCCGGGAGGCGCAAAAGCACGTAAGTAACGGACGCCCCAAATAACGTCATTTTTCGGTCATTTTCGGCCAAAATCGGCTGCGGCGGCCCTCCAAAAACGAGCGCTCTGCCCGGCTAGAGGTCGGCGATCCTTTCCCTAATGTTGCGAAGGGCGGCGGGCGGATAGGCGCAATTTTGCCGCGGCGGGCGTGCGTAAAACGCAGCAATTACCGCCCGGGAGGCGCAAAAAGCACGTAAGTAACGGACGCCCCAAATAACGTCATTTTTCGGTCATTTTCGGCCAAAATCGGCTGCGGCGGCCCTCCAAAAACGAGCGCTCTGCCCCGGCTAGAGGTCGGCGATCCTTTCCTAATCGTTGCGAAGGGCGGCGGGCGGATAGGCGCAATTTTGCCCGCGCGGGCGTGCGTAAAACGCAGCAATTACCGCCCGGGAGGCGCAAAAAGCACGTAAGTAACGGACGCCCCAAATAACGTCATTTTTCGGTCATTTTCGGCCAAATCGGCTGCGGCGGCCCTCCAAAAACGAGCGCTCTGCCCCGGCTAGAGGTCGGCGATCCTTTCCTAATGTTGCGAAGGGCGGGGGCGGATAGGCGCAATTTTGCCCGCGGCGGGCGTGCGCGCAAACGCAGCAATTACCGCCCGGGAGGCGCAAAACAGCACGTAAGTAACGGACGCCCCAAATAACGTCATTTTTCGGTCATTTTCGGCCAAAATCGGCTGCGGCGGCCCCCAAAAACGAGCGCTCTGCCCCGGCTAGAGGTCGGCGATCCTTTCCTAATTGTTGCGAAGGCGGCGGGCGGATAGGCGCAATTTTGCCCGCGGGCGTGCGTAAAACGCAGCAATTACCGCCCGGGAGGCGCAAAACAGCACGTAAGTAACGGACGCCCCAAATAACGTCATTTTTCGGTCATTTTCGGCCAAAATCGGCTGCGGCGGCCCTCCAAAAACGAGCGCTCTGCCCCGGCTAGAGGTCGGCGATCCTTTCCTAATGTTGCGAAGGGCGGCGGGCGGATAGGCGCAATTTTGCCCGCGCGGGCGTGCGTAAAACGCAGCAATTACCGCCCGGGAGGCGCAAAAAGCACGTAAGTAACGGACGCCCCAAATCGTCATTTTTCGGTCATTTTCGGCCAAATCGGCTGCGGCGGCCCCAAAAACGAGCGCTCTGCCCCGGCTAGAGGTCGGCGATCCTTTCCTAATGTTGCGAAGGGCGGCGGGCGGATAGGCGCAATTTTGCCCGCGCGGGCGTGCGTAAAACGCAGCAGTTACCGCCCGGGAGGCGCAAAAGCACGTAAGTAACGGACGCCCCAAATAACGTCATTTTTCGGTCATTTTCGGCCAAAATCGGCTGCGGCGGCCCCCAAAAACGAGCGCTCTGCCCCGGCTAGAGGTCGGCGATCCTTTCCCTAATGTTGCGAAGGGCGGCGGGCGGATAGGCGCAATTTTGCCCGCGGCGGGCGTGCGTAAAACGCAGCAATTACCGCCCGGGAGGCGCAAAACAGCACGTAAGTAACGGACGCCCCAAATAACGTCATTTTCGGTCATTTTCGGCCAAAATCGGCTGCGGCGGCCCTCCAAAAACGAGCGCTCTGCCCCGGCTAGAGGTCGGCGATCCTTTCCCTAATTGTTGCGAAGGGCGGCGGGCGGATAGGCGCAATTTTGCCCGCGGCGGGCGTGCGTAAAACGCAGCAAGCTAGGCTTCGCCCGGGAGGCGCAAAACAGCACGTAAGTAACGGACGCCCCAAATAACGTCATTTTGGTCATTTTCGGCCAAAATCGGCTGCGGCGCCCTCCAAAAACGAGCGCTCTGCCCCGGCTAGAGGTCGGCGATCCTTTCCTAATGTTGCGAAGGGCGGCGGGCGGATAGGCGCAATTTTGCCCGCGCGGGCGTGCGTAAAACGCAGCAATTACCGCCCGGGAGGCGCAAAATAGCACGTAAGTAACGGACGCCCCAAATAACGTCATTTTTCGGTCATTTTCGGCCAAATCGGCTGCGGCGGCCCTCCAAAAACGAGCGCTCTGCCCCGGCTAGAGGTCGGCGATCCTTTCCTAATCGTTGCGAAGGCGCGGGCGGATAGGCGCAATTTTGCCCGCGGGCGTGCGTAAAACGCAGCAATTACCGCCCGGGAGGCGCAAAACAGCACGTAAGTAACGGACGCCCCAAATAACGTCATTTTTCGGTCATTTTCGGCCAAATCGGCTGCGGCGGCCCCCAAAAACGAGCGCTCTGCCCCGGCTAGAGGTCGGCGATCCTTTCCTAATCGTTTGAAGGGCGGCGGGCGGATAGGCGCAATTTTGCCCGCGCGGGCGTGCGTAAAACGCAGCATTACCGCCCGGGAGGCGCAAAATAGCACGTAAGTAACGGACGCCCCAAAAACGTCATTTTTCGGTCATTTTCGGCCAAATCGGCTGCGGCGGCCCTCCAAAAACGAGCGCTCTGCCCCGGCTAGAGGTCGGCGATCCTTTCCTAATCGTTGCGAAGGGCGGCGGGCGGATAGGCGCAATTTTGCCCGCGGCGGGCGTGCGTAAAACGCAGCAATTACCGCCCGGGAGGCGCAAAACAGCACGTAAGTAACGGACGCCCCAAATAACGTCATTTTCGGTCATTTTCGGCCAAAATCGGCTGCGGCGGCCCTCCAAAAACGAGCGCTCTGCCCCGGCTAGAGGTCGGCGATCCTTTCCTAATCGTTGTGAAGGGCGGCGGGCGGATAGGCGCAATTTTGCCCGCGCGGGCGTGCGTAAAACGCAGCAATTACCGCCCGGGAGGCGCAAAAAGCACGTAAGTAACGGACGCCCCAAATAACGTCATTTTTCGGTCATTTTCGGCCAAAATCGGCTGCGGCGGCCCTCCAAAAACGAGCGCTCTGCCCCGGCTAGAGGTCGGCGATCCTTTCCCTAATTGTTGCGAAGGGCGGCGGCGGATAGGCGCAATTTTGCCCGCGGCGGCGTGCGTAGCGCATGCCAAAACGCAGCAATTACCGCCCGGGAGGCGCAAAACAGCACGTAAGTAACGGACGCCCCAAATAACGTCATTTTTCGGTCATTTTCGGCCAAAATCGGCTGCGGCGGCCCCAAAAACGAGCGCTCTGCCCCGGCTAGAGGTCGGCGATCCTTTCCCTAATCGTTGCGAAGGGCGGCGGCGGATAGGCGCAATTTTGCCCGCGCGGGCGTGCGTAAAACGCAGCAATTACCGCCCGGGAGGCGCAAAAAGCACGTAAGTAACGGACGCCCCAAAAAACGTCATTTTCGGTCATTTTCGGCCAAAATCGGCTGCGGCGGCCCTCCAAAAACGAGCGCTCTGCCCCGGCTAGAGGTCGGCGATCCTTTCCTAATGTTGCGAAGGGCGGCGGGCGGATAGGCGCAATTTTGCCCGCGGCGGGCGTGCGTAAAACGCAGCAATTACCGCCCGGGAGGCGCAAAAGCACGTAAGTAACGGACGCCCCAAAAAACGTCATTTTTCGGTCATTTTCGGCCAAAATCGGCTGCGGCGGCCCTCCAAAAACGAGCGCTCTGCCCCGGCTAGAGGTCGGCGATCCTTTCCTAATGTTGCGAAGGGCGGCGGGCGGATAGGCGCAATTTTGCCGCGCGGGCGTGCGTAAAACGCAGCAATTACCGCCCGGGAGGCGCAAAACAGCACGTAAGTAACGGACGCCCAAATAACGTCATTTTTCGGTCATTTTCGGCCAAAATCGGCTGCGGCGCCCTCCAAAACGAGCGCTCTGCCCCGGCTAGAGGTCGGCGATCCTTTCCTAGTCGAAGGCGCGGCGGATAGGCGCAATTTTGCCCGCGGCGGGCGTGCGTAAAACGCAGCAATTACCGCCCGGGAGGCGCAAAATAGCACGTAAGTAACGGACGCCCCAAATAACGTCATTTTTCGGTCATTTTCGGCCAAAATCGGCTGCGGCGGCCCTCCAAAAAACGAGCGCTCTGCCCCGGCTAGAGGTGGCGATCCTTTCCTAACGTTGCGAAGGGCGGCGGGCGGATAGGCGGCAATTTTGCCCGCGGGCGGGCGTGCGTAAAACGCAGCATTACCGCCCGGGAGGCGCAAAATAGCACGTAAAGTAACGGACGCCCCAAAAACGTCATTTTTCGCGTCATTTTCGGCCGAAATCGGCTGCGCCGGCCCCAAAAACGAGCGCTCTGCCCGGCTAGAGGTCGGCGATCCTTTACCTAATCGTTGCGAGGGCGGCGGGCGGATAGGCCAATTTTGCCCGCGGCGGGCGTCGTAAAACGCAGCATTACCGC
>CAAHFI010940264.1:0-10412 GCA_900893395.1 Euglena gracilis
TCGTACTCCCTCAAGGCATGCCGACCAGGGAGGAAGGGACGCCGAGGGCGAAGCACAAAGACATTGTGAGTCCATGCCTTGCTCGCCGGCGGTTTGTTGTGATTGTTTGGTGCGCTTGGTTAGGAGGTCCCGCTTAGTGCCGCCTCCATGGCGCTGTTTCTTTTCTTAGGGGGGTCCCCCCACCTCCCCCCTGGCCCCCATCTTCTGACCGAGGGCGTTTGAAGACAAATTTTCTTATACGGGTGGGGGTCGGGATCACAGTGTCTTTGTCCCTCGCCCTCGGTGTCACTTCCTCCCTGGTCGGCTAGCCTTGAGGGAGTACGAGACACCTCGGGCTCCGCACTTTGTCATTGTGAGGCCACATTGTGCACTGAAAAAAGGGGGGCCAGGGCACTCTCCAAAGCACCTTGGGCGCCAAGTCTTTAATAGTCGGCTGTGAAGCATCCACCCCCTTCCACTTTACCAATTTCACAAACTTCGTTGGGCATAAAGGCCCAATTTTTTGAGCAAACCAGCTCCTGCCCTCTGGTGGAGTGCGTTCTCAAACCTGGGGGATACCCCTGTTTGGTCAAAGTATTTGGTTATGGAAGCAATGGTATCTGCCTTAATTGCTTTATAGGGGGATTTTAACGTAATTAAAAGGGGGCCCCCAGGTTTCACAAATAAACGTGTTGCTTCCACCTAAGACCTCACCAAATGAAGGCACCGATTGGGAGCACTGGGTAATGGAGACAAATCTCTCCCACATATGGAGTATTTGACCTTTACGTTCAATTTTGACGTAGGGTGCCCCCCAGCACACTAATGTTCTTTGGACCTGTGCAAAACAGACGATCTGTATAAACAGAGATGCGTGAACAGAAAATTAGTTGTGCACGAAATGTACACATATCAGAGAGCAGGAGGGACTCTGCCAGCCCCCAGGAGGATTGGGAGGGATCCCAGAATGCACCATATTTCTCCAGGTTTTGTTTCGAAATGCCTTTTATATGGTGCCAAACATGGCATGGAACCTTAGGCACCAAAGCCGGGGATCAAAAGTATTAGCACTGTATGCCTTGCGTGGTTGGGCATTTGAAAACTGGAACAGTTGAATTAAAGCGTCAACCAGTTGGTCGGTGGTGACTTCAGGGGGGGGGGTTGTCCAAAATCACCCGTAAAAGCATAAAAGCGCTTTGATAAACGCTTTAAGCTGTGGTTTCTTCCCAGGAAATGTTAATGGTTGTGTTTTTTGTATTTGTTTCCCCTCCAAAATTTGCCTGAGCAAATCATGCAAAGCAGGGGCACCTGGGGGGTGACATTTTTTTCCTCCTGCAATTGGTGAACATACCATGTAAGGGGTGATTTTCAGGCAGGGGGTCCCAGGAACTTTCATTTTAATTAACTGGGGCCACCAATGTGGCTGAATCCCAGTAGGCGGTGACCAGCAAAACTTTGGCCTGTGGAAACACTTTTAATCTGGGGAGATTTTTTTGGATAACACACAGGGGGGTTACATTAAGATGCCCCATGTTGTCCAGTGGACATTGTACTGCATCTACTGCTGTGGCTTCCCAGTGGGGCCACCTGGCCACAAATTTGGCAGTTTTTGTTGCCTGGTGAGGCAAAGGTCTGTTTTCAGGGTTACGTAATTTTTTGAACTGCTGCCTCACCATCGAAAAGGTTGGGGGTCCAGGAATAATCCCCTCTGTCCATTTCCCATCTGCTTATGGGGACTGCCAGGCATTCTTTTGAGGGGACCCAGTTTACTTGCCGGTCTATGTTGTGTACCGTGCACCATTTGAAAAGGGCCTTAGTTTGGAATTTAAAAGGGCTTTCTGCCCCCCCCCTTTGTTTAAGTAATAGTAAATTGCTTGATTGTCCACGGACAGGGACACGGTTTCCCCTGGCTGTCTGACGCTTTGAACTGCGCTTATTGCTGCACTTAATTCTTTGACATTTATGTGCAAAATGGAGTTTTCCCTCCACAATTCCTGCACAATTTTTCGAATGTCCAGCTCTCCCAGGCATGGGTACTGCTGTCTGAGTGCAATTCCCTGGTTGCACTTTGGGGGAAGGCTGTGCCAGTGTACGTCCCACCCCGGCTTTTCTACTTATGCTTTCCTCCCGAAAAGCCCGTGGGGGAGTAACAATAAAATTTGCTTCCCTTTTCCCCTTTTGAATGCAAAGCACACAAGCAGAAGGATTGGTGGGACCGCAGTCCCTTATATGAAAGTGACTTTTGCTCTTTCGAGCTTTGTAAAAGAAAGAAATAAAACTTGTATTCAATTGGGTCTTCGCCCTCAGAATTCTAAAAGAGAATTGCAAAGCACCAAACCCAATAACCTTGAATTAGGAACCAGTTACTTTCGCTAAGCTTTCGCTAGCTCTGAGATTCTCTCTTTGTCTTATGGTTTAACCATGCCACTGCGTACAGCCCGGCCGTAGCCAGCTTGTAGGCCGTAGCCCATTGTATCTGGTACACAGTGCCATGGCAGAATGGCTGCCTGGTACACATCCCCCTCCCAGGGCTCTGCCCGATTTCCCTTCTGGACCAGGCCAGTCGGGATGCCAGGCACAGTCCCAGGTTCAGGGAGACAGTACCAGGATACCATGGTCTGGTTCCCAATTACGGTTACCGTGTTTGGAGCACAAAGCGCAAAAGAATTCTGGCGCGCATTCTGTGCTTCGTGTGTCTTCTTACTTGACACCGTAGTGTCTTTGTGGTCTTGAAACTTCGCGATCAACGTGTTATCCACCAAACTTAAGGCGATTCCGCCATTGTGTCTTGAAACGGTGTTGAACGCGATGATGAAGTGCGTATTCACGCTCGAGACTTCGCTCATTATGCGGGACTACGCCCATCTCAGCCGTAGCTGATTGTAGGAGACAGGAAACCCTGAACGTTTGCGGGTTTCCTTAAAGTACTCACCCATGTGTGGGTCTTGTACCAAGGTCATTTCGGTTAGACGTAGGTCTAGGGTATCCTTGTCAGGATCATCCATGTTGATCCGTGGGATAACCCAACTTTTGACTTCTTGTATTTCCTTGGGCAGTTCGGTTTTGAGCATTTCAGCTCGCTTGTGGAGGTACATCTGCAAGTTTTCCCAGAAAACTCTCGGAAAAGTTGCAGGTCATATGTAATAGTTCCATCTTGGATGGTTTGCTGGTACCTGTGGTGGCATTCCAGGCAGAGCGTTGAAATCAACGTTATGCGCGCGGGATGCACAGGCACAGCGGGTTATGTGTGGTTTCAGAATGGTTCCAACCCATTCTGAGTAATGTTCGTAACCATGTCGTTCAGGTGGATAGTCGGGCAATAACCATCGTTGTGTGGTTTCAGAAACCGTTGAAGGCTTTGTAAAGAGTGGGTAAATGACTCGTTTCCTGTCATCATCATTGAAGAGTAAGGGCAATCGCGCTTTTGTACATTCCACAGCAAGTCTGATTCCGCCGGAATCAGTTTGGAAGTCATAGGCGATTCCGCCGCGGTCAAAAGCCTCAGCTTTCTTGAAGCTTTTGTGTTGGTACATTTGTCGTTTTGTTTTGTAAAAATTAAGGATCGCCAAATATGGCGAACATAGTAGTTGTATTTCTGTTCATTGAAAAACAATGGTTCAATCCATTTGTTCAACAAAATACCGCGTTCGCGGGCAGATTGTATCATGGCAATGCGTTCTTCGACGCTTGGCAGGTTGGAGATAATGTCTTCTTGCCAAAGGGTGGCATTATCGTCCACCGGCATGTTTTCCTCTTGCGAGGTCTCAGACGTTGTATCTTGTCGAGTTCTACCTCGGAGGGTAGAAGTGACCCGGCTTCTCCCGGCCACTTCGGTATATGTCGGTGCTGGTGTGGTAGCAGCTGGGGTCTTCGCCGCTTTCCTGATTTGCTACCACTCCCAGGTGGAGGTGGTTTTGGTTCGTTATGTCGTTTCAGCGGGTTTGCACGGTTCTGCAGGCTGTGGTTTAGCCTTAGTCTTACTGCCTTTCTCTTTCCGCTGTGGCGGAAGGGGGCGTTCTGCAAGCGACTTTGGAGCAGGTTTGACCGTTGGTGTGGTGGTAGGTGGTACGTCAGGAGCCGTCGGTACCACCTGTTCAGGTGTGTGTACCACTACGGGTGTTGTGTCATGTGGTGGTGTTTGTTCGACCGTAGTCGATTCAGTTGTTGTCACCACTTCGGGTGTTTGGACATCAGGAGTAGAAGCTGGCCGCGTCTGCTGCCATTGCTGTGGTGGAAGCCGTAGCTTCTGTGTTGGTTTTCGCCAAGTCCCGTGTCACTGGGACTTCGCGTTGAAGAAGAGACCTCGATCGCACCATTTGCAACCATCGAGGCTACGCCACTTCGGACGCTTCCGAGGACGCGTTCTGCAGCGCGTCCAACTTGTGGTGGTAATGAGTATAAAGTCGTCTGGGTCTTGGTATCTGTCGATACCTTCTCGTTGTTGTCTTGCAATCAGTTCGCGAAATGCGATTATCTCAGCATCAGTTTACTTCGTGTGTAGCTTCCGCATGTGCGGAAGTAGGTGGAACCACTTCTGTGAAGGCGCTGCGGCCGTTGTGGAATCTGCAGGCACTTCGGCCATTGTAAATTCTGCAGGCGCGTCAGGTTGTGTACCAGGCAGCCATGATGCCATGGCATTGTGTGTTACAAAGGGCGAATGCCTGTTAGCTGGCCTTTGGCCAGCTGCACACAGTGCTATGTGATTCTGCACTAACTGGTGATGACGTCCCAGTTAGGGAATTCTCCTGCAGAATAAGAAACACTTGGTTCCTACTTAGCTTAAGGTCTTATTGGGTTGGTTTTGTAAGTAGGTTTTCCTTTGGGGCGAAGACCCCAATCTTTACAATTATTTTTGTTCTGTTTATCAAGACCCGAAGAGGTCAACAAGAACAACAGAAAAGGGACTCGGGTCCCAAAACAAAATCTCCTCTCCCTTTGCCTTGTGCTCTGCATAAAGGGGTCAAAGGTTTATAAATTTTATTTTGTTACTCCCGCGCCTTTTCTGGGAAAAGGGAAAGCGAAAGAGAAAGGGCGCGGACGTACACTTGGTAGCAGATTAGGTAAACGGTCTTACGACCCCCCCACAAATTTTCAGCTGAGCGCCAGCTCGTACGCACGGGCGAGGAGTCCCAGGTGGCACAAGCAGCTACGGCCGCACAAAAAGCCCCTGATCTCCCCACCTTTGCTTACATTTTTGGGTTTTTGTGTCAATTTTCACAATTTTTCCCCAAAATATGCAGAGTACAACTCCCAACTGGAATGCACCTATTAACTATGAATTGTTAATAGGTTCACTCCGAAAAATGCAGAATGCAGACAAAACCGCTTCGGCGGTGTACAATTTTACAAAAGGGACGGGTGTACAAGCCGCTTCGGCGGATCCCCCTCTTACAACGGGTTTTAGGACCCAACCCCCCTACAACGGGTTTTTCGGACCCAATCCCCCCTACAATGGGTTTTCGGACCCCAACCCCCCTACAACGGGTTTTGGACCCAATCCCCCTACAACGGTTTTCGGACCCAACCCCCCTACAACGGGTTTTCGAACCACAGCCCCCCTGCACGGATCCACAAGGGGCGGACGCCCAAGTCGCTAACGCGACAGAAAATTTTTATCCACAAGGGGCGGATGCCCAAGTCGCTTTAGCGACGAAAATTTTTATTCACAAGGGGCGGATGCCCGAGCCGCTTCTGCGGTGGAAAATTTTTCCTTACAAGGGGCGGATGCCCAAGCCGCTTCGGCGGTACCCCCCTCACAACTGGGTTTTCGAACCCAAACCGCTTTAGCGGTGCCCCCCCTACTACAAACCGCTTCGGCGGTGCCCCACCTCCAAGGGTCTTCGGACCCAAGCCGCTTCGGCGGTGCCCCCCACCTCCAAGGGTCTACGGACCCAACCCGCATTGCGGACCCAACCTTACAATCGCCGCATTTGCGGTACAACATAACCCTACAATGGTCTACGGACCCCCTCCGCTTCCGCGGATTCTGACTCACAAGTGGGCAGAATGCCCGAACGGGTTGGCAATTAGTGCCTTTTGGCACCCAATTGCCAGCAGAGCCCCCCCTTACGAGGACGGGTTGGAAACACCTTGTTTTTTCCAACCCCCCCGGCCCTTCCACCGGTAAGCCCATTCGGGACTTGCCCCCCTCCACAATTGGGAGAAATCCCAGAACTACCTTGGTCCGCTGAAATGCGGTTGGTGGTCCCGGACACTGCCGGTGTCATTGTTCCCATGGACAATGACCCCGAGGAAGACCGGGATCGTTCTCCAGTAATACCGTTGAGCGCGTAGTCGCAAATTTACCGGAGAACCACCCACTACAACAGCAATTTCGACACATCGAAGCATGTGTCCAAAATTGCGCTAAAACACTGAACCAAGTCCTACAATTTGATGAAGACAGTCACAAGGCCGTTTTCGGCAAGCTGGACTTCCTTTGGCAATACGTCCAAGAATTTGGACAATTTTGCCAAAAGAATTTCAACTCCACTACAATGGACCTTCAGAACCTCCACCAAGGTTTTGACGCATTTTTGCGCAACACCTTGGGTACAAAATTTCAACAGGTACAAGAGACCCTCCAAACCGCGGAATCGGAATAACGCCAAAACTTTCACATTTACAACAAAATCTACAACAACTGTTCACACAACTGGAAACCTTGTCTTATACAATGCAAGAAATGCAGTCCCGGTTACAACAACGGGATAAAGCGCCTACGGGTGCGGAACTGGGCTCATATGTGTCATATGAGCACTTTTCAACTTTGTCCAATGTTGTACAACAGTCCCAAGAACGCATTTTGCGTTTGGGTGATGAAAACGCGAGTTTTCATCAAAACGTTGCACAAATACGCGAAAACTATGTACAAAGAGCTTTTGCTCAACAATGGAAGAGCGGATTGCTCGTTTGGAACAAACTTCCTGCAATGCGGTGAAGTTTCCCACAATTTGACCACATTGCACACTCAAGTGGCGGAAATCGCGCATCGGCAGGATTTCCTCCATGAAAAGTGGCAAAATGATATACAAAAAACTTGAAACTGCTTCCAATGCGCTACAAACCGCTACGGCGGAGCTCCAATCCGCGATGCGGTGATTCTTAGCTACAAACCGCGAATGCGGAACTCCAAGACCGAGAAACGGTCATAACTACCATCCAAACCGCGAATGCGGACCTCCAAATGCGTTTGCAGACCTGAAAACCGCTTTTGCGGATGTTTCGGGACTACAAACTGCAATTGGAGACTTACAACGCCGCTTTGCGGAAACTTCCACCAAAAATCCCAGTATGGGAGCATTACGATCCACTGTAACCGATTTGCACAATCAGTTACAAGCGGATGTGAACAAAATCGAATCTGCGTTTGCGGATTTGCACAAACGGTGTAACGGTATTCAAAATTCAATTCCGGATGTCACCGGCATTGAAACCGCGCTTGCGGATTTGAATACCCAACACAAAACCTTACAATCCCTACTTCCCATTTACAAAAACGCGTACAACACTTTCTACAAGGTCTCCGGACTCCAACCATCCTTCGGATGGACAAACGGTTTCGCAAAGTCGAACTACCCCTGATTTTCGCACATTTTATGACCAAATGCTTGCGAAAAATCAGGAAAAACTTACAAGAATTTTGTGAAACCTTGATGAGGACCGAAAATTCGGTCACCCAGCAAGTTCTCACACTAAAACAACAAATTTCGGTGTTGGAGAACCGACTTTCTACAATGATGGATGACAAAACCGCTGAAAATGCGGTAGGGGTACCCCAACCCACTTTGGTACCTCAACCCACAAACCGAGAATCGGTTGAACACCATTACAACCGCAATGGAAACTTTGGCCAAACGGGTCCAATACTTGGACACCGCTTTCCCAAAGCTTTCAGCGGATTTTGACTCCATTGTTGACAAATTACCACTTTTGGATGAACTACCCTCATACCGCAAAGTATTAAGCGTTTGCAGTGTGATGTTGAACGAATTTCGGACCTTTTCCAAGTGGTTGGTTCATTGGAACAAAGTATCCAAGATTTTTGCATTGAGTTTGGATGAGATTCATGCAAAATCCCGCAACCCACCGCACTTTGCCCATGAAAACGAAGTTTTCAGTGGTCAAAATGCAACTTCCAGCTCACAAAGCGCTGTTTGCCATCAACCGAAACATCTTCGGATGCCGACATCCAACTCGCGACTTTGTGCATCAAATTCGCGGCTCGTTGGATGCCAATTTTTCCAAAGGCGCAGTATGCATCCCTACAAGCATCCTTCGGATGCACATGCCCTAAGCATCCACGGATGACATGATCATGCACATGCTACAATCGCGATTACAATCGCCCGTTTATACCACAACTTAAGATTCCCCCCCATAAGGTGAATCTTCGGATGAGGAACCGGTTTTTGCCTCAAAACCGTGAATCCTCCGGTTTTACAACAAGAATTTCGTGAATCGGAACAATTCGCGGAATGAGCCATACCCCTACCCCGGGTATTGGTCATTGGTCGCGAATACGAAACGGAATCTACCGCGGTTCCCCGATTTGCGGGTGAACAACGGGATTCCTACCCCCCTGTATGTTACCACACCCCGAATCGCGGAATCGCGACACTTTACAATCAGAATCGCGGAATCGCGACATTCTACAACAAAATCGCGGAATCGCGACATTCTACAACAAGAATCGCGGAATCGCGACATACACCCCAAATTGCGGAATCGCGACGTACCATACACCCATGTACCTGTGGTACCATGAGTAACAACCTGGACGATTCGCGCATGCCACCGTCACAACCCTATACCAACAACCATGACGGAATCGCACACCACAACGCGATTTCAAAGGTACAATTACAATTGCCAACAAAGTTAAGCCACAATGGGACGGAGATCCCACAAGTTGGAAACAATTTTGGCGCGATTGGGAATACTACTGGGACCTTAAGGGTCCAACCCAGGACGGGAACCCGAGGTAATCAAAATGGAATTTATTGATTGCCTCCCTAAGGAAGAAAAAGAACGCGCCCGACAACTTGTGATCCGGAATCGGATTTCTTTCCCAGAACTGGTTGACCAATATGCGTCAACCTGTTCAAGTTTGGTATCGCGAATTGCGCTGGAGAACAAATGGCGGCAATTCCGCCAAGTGACCGAAAATGGAGGTCCATTGACCTTTGGTATTCCAAATGGTTGGGATTGGCCGGTGAAGTTGATGAGTTGGGAGAAAACCAAATGAAAGAACAGTTTGACGCTGTTCTTTTTGAATTTCATCCCCAACCTCATCAAAGAAATTCACCGTGAGGAGCTTGCGGGAAACGCACTTTCACTTGAACAACGGTGGAATTACGTTTCCAAGCAAATGAAGCTCAAACAACTACTGAATCAGATACAATCGGCGTTCAGCCACCACCCCACCGCAGGAATACCCAGTTTTTCGGTCAACGCCTTACAAAAAGCGAAGAATTCGCACAAATCCTCACAGGAATACACAAATACTTCCAAATCTCCGAAGCGAGACTCCAAAACGCACAATTCTTTTTCATCTGACCAAAATTCGGATAAATTGTGTTTTTTGTGCAACAAATCGGGGCACAAGTCCCGTGATTGCCCAAATCCTGACGCGAAAGCGACATCATAGCCACAAGGATCAAATTCATCGTACAATTCAGGCTACTCAACGTTTCGTACAAACTTGATAAACCACAAGATACAAAGCATCGACAAAGATCCCGATCACCGTTCCGCGAACGCGGACGCGATCGTGAATCTCAAGGTCGGTCATCCCGATCCCATATAAAACGTGATTCAAATCGCGAGTCATCGCGATCCCGTTCGCGAAGTAGATCCCCCCTTCGCGATTACAATCCGGGAAACCGGGATACCACACACATGGTCGAACGGATCCTCGTTCACCACAACGACAATCGGGTGAAGGCCATCCAAGTCACAAAACCGACAACGGTGTTCCCTTTGTGGATCACACAACCATCATTCTACAAAATGTCACCGTTCTCATTCCCCCGTACAAGTCAACGTCATCGCGATTCAAATCGCGTTGATAAAACGCGTTACAATTCCCATCACCACAAGCACGGGTTTAAAACTTCCTCTTTGGAGGAGGGAACCCCGACTTTGGGCAGGGAGGGGGATGAGAACCCTGAATCCTCGTAGGAGGAACACCGCTGTGCAAACGCGCTTTGCGCACTACTATACTCAAAACTCATACAACTACCTATACCAACTACATTACCCAAACGACACAACCACTACCGTACTTACACTATACTGACCCTTACCTTTTGAATCGGGTTGCAGGTTCTGACGTATTTTGGAAGTTTTCTTCCTATTTATGTCACAACCGCATTTTTTTTGTTGAAATTCCCAGCCATGGTTTGCGCACTACACCTTGCACACATACCTCA
>CAAHFI010940402.1:0-17879 GCA_900893395.1 Euglena gracilis
ACGAGCGCTCTGCCCCGGCTAGAGGTCGGCGATCCTTTCCTAATGTTGCGAAGGGCGGGCGGATAGGCGCAATTTTGCCCGCGGCGGGCGTGCGTAAAACGCAGCCGTTACCGCCCGGGAGGCGCAAAATAGCACGTAAGTAACGGACGCCCCAAAAACGTCATTTTTCGGCATTTTCGGCCAAATCGGCTGCGGCGGCGCTCCAAAAACGAGCGCTCTGCCCCGGCTAGAGGTCGGCGATCCTTTACCTAATGTTGCGAAGGGCGGCGGGCGGATAGGCGCAATTTTGCCCGCGGCGGGCGTGCGTAAAACGCAGCAGTTACCGCCCGGGAGGCGCAAAATAGCACGTAAGTAACGGACGCCCCAAAAACGTCATTTTTCGGCCATTTTCGGCCGAAATCGGCTGCGCGGCGCTCCAAAAACGAGCGCTCTGCCCGGCTAGAGGTCGGCGATCCTTTACCTAATTGTTGCGAAGGGCGGCGGGCGGATAGGCGCAATTTTGCCCGCGGCGGGCGTGCGTAAAACGCAGCAGTTACCGCCCGGGAGGCGCAAAATAGCACGTAAGTAACGGACGCCCCAAAAACGTCATTTTTCGGCCATTTTCGGCCGAAATCGGCTGCGCGGCGCTCCAAAAACGAGCGCTCTGCCCGGCTAGAGGTCGGCGATCCTTTACCTAATGTTGCGAAGGGCGGCGGGCGGATAGGCGCAATTTTGCCCGCGGCGGGCGTGCGTAAAACGCAGCAGTTACCGCCCGGGAGGCGCAAAATAGCACGTAAGTAACGGACGCCCCAAAAACGTCATTTTTCGGCATTTTCGGCCGAAATCGGCTGCGCGGCGCTCCAAAAACGAGCGCTCTGCCCCGGCTAGAGGTCGGCGATCCTTTACCTAATTGTTGCGAAGGGCGGCGGGCGGATAGGCGCAATTTTGCCCGCGGCGGGCGTGCGTAAAACGCAGCAGTTACCGCCCGGGAGGCGCAAAATAGCACGTAAGTAACGGACGCCCCAAAAACGTCATTTTTCGGTCATTTTCGGCCGAAATCGGCTGCGCGGCGCTCCAAAAACGAGCGCTCTGCCCCGGCTAGAGGTCGGCGATCCTTTACCTAATTGTTGCGAAGGGCGGCGGGCGGATAGGCGCAATTTTGCCCGCGGCGGGCGTGCGTAAAACGCAGCAGTTACCGCCCGGGAGGCGCAAAATAGCACGTAAGTAACGGACGCCCCAAAAACGTCATTTTTCGGCATTTTCGGCCGAAATCGGCTGCGCGGCGCTCCAAAAACGAGCGCTCTGCCCCGGCTAGAGGTCGGCGATCCTTTACCTAATGTTGCGAAGGGCGGCGGGCGGATAGGCGCAATTTTGCCCGCGGCGGGCGTGCGTAAAACGCAGCAGTTACCGCCCGGGAGGCGCAAAATAGCACGTAAGTAACGGACGCCCCAAAAACGTCATTTTTCGGCCATTTTCGGCCGAAATCGGCTGCGCGGCGCTCCAAAAACGAGCGCTCTGCCCCGGCTAGAGGTCGGCGATCCTTTACCTAATTGTTGCGAAGGGCGGCGGGCGGATAGGCGCAATTTTGCCGCGGCGGGCGTGCGTAAAACGCAGCAGTTACCGCCCGGGAGGCGCAAAACAGTAAGTAACGGACGCCCCAAAAACGTCATTTTTCGGCATTTTCGGCCGAAATCGGCTGCGCGGCGCTCCAAAAACGAGCGCTCTGCCCCGGCTAGAGGTCGGCGATCCTTTACCTAATGTTGCGAAGGGCGGCGGGCGGATAGGCGCAATTTTGCCCGCGGCGGGCGTGCGTAAAACGCAGCAGTTACCGCCCGGGAGGCGCAAAATAGCACGTAAGTAACGGACGCCCCAAAAACGTCATTTTTCGGCCATTTTCGGCCGAAATCGGCTGCGTCGGCGCTCCAAAAACGAGCGCTCTGCCCCGGCTAGAGGTCGGCGATCCTTTACCTAATTGTTGCGAAGGGCGGCGGGCGGATAGGCGCAATTTTGCCCGCGGCGGGCGTGCGTAAAACGCAGCAGTTACCGCCCGGGAGGCGCAAAATAGCACGTAAGTAACGGACGCCCCAAAAACGTCATTTTTCGGCCATTTTCGGCCGAAATCGGCTGCGCGGCGCTCCAAAAACGAGCGCTCTGCCCCGGCTAGAGGTCGGCGATCCTTTACCTAATGTTGCGAAGGGCGGCGGGCGGATAGGCGCAATTTTGCCCGCGGCGGGCGTGCGTAAAACGCAGCAGTTACCGCCCGGGAGGCGCAAAATAGCACGTAAGTAACGGACGCCCCAAAAACGTCATTTTTCGGCCATTTTCGGCCGAAATCGGCTGCGCGGCGCTCCAAAAACGAGCGCTCTGCCCCGGCTAGAGGTCGGCGATCCTTTACCTAATGTTGCGAAGGGCGGCGGGCGGATAGGCGCAATTTTGCCCGCGGCGGGCGTGCGTAAAACGCAGCAGTTACCGCCCGGGAGGCGCAAAATAGCACGTAAGTAACGGACGCCCCAAAAACGTCATTTTTCGGCCATTTTCGGCCGAAATCGGCTGCGCGGCGCTCCAAAAACGAGCGCTCTGCCCCGGCTAGAGGTCGGCGATCCTTTACCTAATGTTGCGAAGGGCGGCGGGCGGATAGGCGCAATTTTGCCCGCGGCGGGCGTGCGTAAAACGCAGCAGTTACCGCCCGGGAGGCGCAAAATAGCACGTAAGTAACGGACGCCCCAAAAACGTCATTTTTCGGCCATTTTCGGCCGAAATCGGCTGCGGCGCTCCAAAAACGAGCGCTCTGCCCCGGCTAGAGGTCGGCGATCCTTTACCTAATGTTGCGAAGGGCGGCGGGCGGATAGGCGCAATTTTGCCCGCGGCGGGCGTGCGTAAAACGCAGCAGTTACCGCCCGGGAGGCGCAAAATAGCACGTAAGTAACGGACGCCCCAAAAACGTCATTTTTCGGCCGTTTTCGGCCGAAATCGGCTGCGGCGCTCCAAAAACGAGCGCTCTGCCCCGGCTAGAGGTCGGCGATCCTTTACCTAATGTTGCGAAGGGCGGCGGGCGGATAGGCGCAATTTTGCCCGCGGCGGGCGTGCGTAAAACGCAGCAGTTACCGCCCGGGAGGCGCAAAATAGCACGTAAGTAACGGACGCCCCAAAAACGTCATTTTTCGGCCATTTTCGGCCGAAATCGGCTGCGCGGCGCTCCAAAAACGAGCGCTCTGCCCCGGCTAGAGGTCGGCGATCCTTTACCTAACTGTTGCGAAGGGCGGCGGGCGGATAGGCGCAATTTTGCCCGCGGCGGGCGTGCGTAAAACGCAGCAGTTACCGCCCGGGAGGCGCAAAATAGCACGTAAGTAACGGACGCCCCAAAAACGTCATTTTTCGGCCATTTTCGGCCGAAATCGGCTGCGCGGCGCTCCAAAAACGAGCGCTCTGCCCCGGCTAGAGGTCGGCGATCCTTTACCTAATGTTGCGAAGGGCGGCGGGCGGATAGGCGCAATTTTGCCCGCGGCGGGCGTGCGTAAAACGCAGCAGTTACCGCCCGGGAGGCGCAAAATAGCACGTAAGTAACGGACGCCCCAAAAACGTCATTTTTCGGCATTTTCGGCCGAAATCGGCTGCGCGGCGCTCCAAAAACGAGCGCTCTGCCCCGGCTAGAGGTCGGCGATCCTTTACCTAATGTTGCGAAGGGCGGCGGGCGGATAGGCGCAATTTTGCCCGCGGCGGGCGTGCGTAAAACGCAGCAGTTACCGCCCGGGAGGCGCAAAATAGCACGTAAGTAACGGACGCCCCAAAAACGTCATTTTTCGGCCATTTTCGGCCGAAATCGGCTGCGCGGCGCTCCAAAAACGAGCGCTCTGCCCCGGCTAGAGGTCGGCGATCCTTTACCTAATTGTTGCGAAGGGCGGCGGGCGGATAGGCGCAATTTTGCCCGCGGCGGGCGTGCGTAAAACGCAGCAGTTACCGCCCGGGAGGCGCAAAATAGCACGTAAGTAACGGACGCCCCAAAAACGTCATTTTTCGGCATTTTCGGCCGAAATCGGCTGCGCGGCGCTCCAAAAACGAGCGCTCTGCCCCGGCTAGAGGTCGGCGATCCTTTACCTAATTGTTGCGAAGGGCGGCGGGCGGATAGGCGCAATTTTGCCCGCGGCGGGCGTGCGTAAAACGCAGCAGTTACCGCCCGGGAGGCGCAAAATAGCACGTAAGTAACGGACGCCCCAAAAACGTCATTTTTCGGCCATTTTCGGCCGAAATCGGCTGCGGCGGCGCTCCAAAAACGAGCGCTCTGCCCCGGCTAGAGGTCGGCGATCCTTTACCTAATTGTTGCGAAGGGCGGCGGGCGGATAGGCGCAATTTTGCCCGCGGCGGGCGTGCGTAAAACGCAGCAGTTACCGCCCGGGAGGCGCAAAATAGCACGTAAGTAACGGACGCCCCAAAAACGTCATTTTTCGGCCATTTTCGGCCGAAATCGGCTGCGCGGCGCTCCAAAAACGAGCGCTCTGCCCCGGCTAGAGGTCGGCGATCCTTTACCTAATTGTTGCGAAGGGCGGCGGGCGGATAGGCGCAATTTTGCCCGCGGCGGGCGTGCGTAAAACGCAGCAGTTACCGCCCGGGAGGCGCAAAATAGCACGTAAGTAACGGACGCCCCAAAAACGTCATTTTTCGGCCATTTTCGGCCGAAATCGGCTGCGGCGCTCCAAAAACGAGCGCTCTGCCCCGGCTAGAGGTCGGCGATCCTTTACCTAATGTTGCGAAGGGCGGCGGGCGGATAGGCGCAATTTTGCCCGCGGCGGGCGTGCGTAAAACGCAGCAGTTACCGCCCGGGAGGCGCAAAATAGCACGTAAGTAACGGACGCCCCAAAAACGTCATTTTTCGGCCATTTTCGGCCGAAATCGGCTGCGCGGCGCTCCAAAAACGAGCGCTCTGCCCCGGCTAGAGGTCGGCGATCCTTTACCTAATTGTTGCGAAGGGCGGCGGGCGGATAGGCGCAATTTTGCCCGCGGCGGGCGTGCGTAAAACGCAGCAGTTACCGCCCGGGAGGCGCAAAATAGCACGTAAGTAACGGACGCCCCAAAAACGTCATTTTTCGGCCATTTTCGGCCGAAATCGGCTGCGCGGCGCTCCAAAAACGAGCGCTCTGCCCCGGCTAGAGGTCGGCGATCCTTTACCTAATGTTGCGAAGGGCGGCGGGCGGATAGGCGCAATTTTGCCCGCGGCGGGCGTGCGTAAAACGCAGCAGTTACCGCCCGGGAGGCGCAAAATAGCACGTAAGTAACGGACGCCCCAAAAACGTCATTTTTCGGCCATTTTCGGCCGAAATCGGCTGCGCGGCGCTCCAAAAACGAGCGCTCTGCCCCGGCTAGAGGTCGGCGATCCTTTACCTAATTGTTGCGAAGGGCGGCGGGCGGATAGGCGCAATTTTGCCCGCGGCGGGCGTGCGTAAAACGCAGCAGTTACCGCCCGGGAGGCGCAAAATAGCACGTAAGTAACGGACGCCCCAAAAACGTCATTTTTCGGCCATTTTCGGCCGAAATCGGCTGCGCGGCGCTCCAAAAACGAGCGCTCTGCCCCGGCTAGAGGTCGGCGATCCTTTACCTAATGTTGCGAAGGGCGGCGGGCGGATAGGCGCAATTTTGCCCGCGGCGGGCGTGCGTAAAACGCAGCAGTTACCGCCCGGGAGGCGCAAAATAGCACGTAAGTAACGGACGCCCCAAAAACGTCATTTTTCGGCCATTTTCGGCCGAAATCGGCTGCGCGGCGCTCCAAAAACGAGCGCTCTGCCCCGGCTAGAGGTCGGCGATCCTTTACCTAATGTTGCGAAGGGCGGCGGGCGGATAGGCGCAATTTTGCCCGCGGCGGGCGTGCGTAAAACGCAGCAGTTACCGCCCGGGAGGCGCAAAATAGCACGTAAGTAACGGACGCCCCAAAAACGTCATTTTTCGGCCGTTTTCGGCCGAAATCGGCTGCGTCGGCGCTCCAAAAACGAGCGCTCTGCCCCGGCTAGAGGTCGGCGATCCTTTACCTAATGTTGCGAAGGGCGGCGGGCGGATAGGCGCAATTTTGCCCGCGGCGGGCGTGCGTAAAACGCAGCAGTTACCGCCCGGGAGGCGCAAAATAGCACGTAAGTAACGGACGCCCCAAAAACGTCATTTTTCGGCATTTTCGGCCGAAATCGGCTGCGTCGGCGCTCCAAAAACGAGCGCTCTGCCCCGGCTAGAGGTCGGCGATCCTTTACCTAATTGTTGCGAAGGGCGGCGGGCGGATAGGCGCAATTTTGCCCGCGGCGGGCGTGCGTAAAACGCAGCAGTTACCGCCCGGGAGGCGCAAAATAGCACGTAAGTAACGGACGCCCCAAAAACGTCATTTTTCGGCCATTTTCGGCCGAAATCGGCTGCGTCGGCGCTCCAAAAACGAGCGCTCTGCCCCGGCTAGAGGTCGGCGATCCTTTACCTAATTGTTGCGAAGGGCGGCGGGCGGATAGGCGCAATTTTGCCCGCGGCGGGCGTGCGTAAAACGCAGCAGTTACCGCCCGGGAGGCGCAAAATAGCACGTAAGTAACGGACGCCCCAAAAACGTCATTTTTCGGCCATTTTCGGCCGAAATCGGCTGCGTCGGCGCTCCAAAAACGAGCGCTCTGCCCCGGCTAGAGGTCGGCGATCCTTTACCTAATGTTGCGAAGGGCGGCGGGCGGATAGGCGCAATTTTGCCCGCGGCGGGCGTGCGTAAAACGCAGCAGTTACCGCCCGGGAGGCGCAAAATAGCACGTAAGTAACGGACGCCCCAAAAACGTCATTTTTCGGCCATTTTCGGCCGAAATCGGCTGCGCGGCGCTCCAAAAACGAGCGCTCTGCCCCGGCTAGAGGTCGGCGATCCTTTACCTAATTGTTGCGAAGGGCGGCGGGCGGATAGGCGCAATTTTGCCCGCGGCGGGCGTGCGTAAAACGCAGCAGTTACCGCCCGGGAGGCGCAAAATAGCACGTAAGTAACGGACGCCCCAAAAACGTCATTTTTCGGCCATTTTCGGCCGAAATCGGCTGCGCGGCGCTCCAAAAACGAGCGCTCTGCCCCGGCTAGAGGTCGGCGATCCTTTACCTAATTGTTGCGAAGGGCGGCGGGCGGATAGGCGCAATTTTGCCCGCGGCGGGCGTGCGTAAAACGCAGCAGTTACCGCCCGGGAGGCGCAAAATAGCACGTAAGTAACGGACGCCCCAAAAACGTCATTTTTCGGCCATTTTCGGCCGAAATCGGCTGCGTCGGCGCTCCAAAAACGAGCGCTCTGCCCCGGCTAGAGGTCGGCGATCCTTTACCTAATTGTTGCGAAGGGCGGCGGGCGGATAGGCGCAATTTTGCCCGCGGCGGGCGTGCGTAAAACGCAGCAGTTACCGCCCGGGAGGCGCAAAATAGCACGTAAGTAACGGACGCCCCAAAAACGTCATTTTTCGGCCATTTTCGGCCGAAATCGGCTGCGCGGCGCTCCAAAAACGAGCGCTCTGCCCCGGCTAGAGGTCGGCGATCCTTTACCTAATTGTTGCGAAGGGCGGCGGGCGGATAGGCGCAATTTTGCCCGCGGCGGGCGTGCGTAAAACGCAGCAGTTACCGCCCGGGAGGCGCAAAATAGCACGTAAGTAACGGACGCCCCAAAAACGTCATTTTTCGGCCATTTTCGGCCGAAATCGGCTGCGCGGCGCTCCAAAAACGAGCGCTCTGCCCCGGCTAGAGGTCGGCGATCCTTTACCTAATTGTTGCGAAGGGCGGCGGGCGGATAGGCGCAATTTTGCCCGCGGCGGGCGTGCGTAAAACGCAGCAGTTACCGCCCGGGAGGCGCAAAATAGCACGTAAGTAACGGACGCCCCAAAAACGTCATTTTTCGGCCATTTTCGGCCGAAATCGGCTGCGCGGCGCTCCAAAAACGAGCGCTCTGCCCCGGCTAGAGGTCGGCGATCCTTTACCTAATTGTTGCGAAGGGCGGCGGGCGGATAGGCGCAATTTTGCCCGCGGCGGGCGTGCGTAAAACGCAGCAGTTACCGCCCGGGAGGCGCAAAATAGCACGTAAGTAACGGACGCCCCAAAAACGTCATTTTTCGGCCATTTTCGGCCGAAATCGGCTGCGCGGCGCTCCAAAAACGAGCGCTCTGCCCCGGCTAGAGGTCGGCGATCCTTTACCTAATTGTTGCGAAGGGCGGCGGGCGGATAGGCGCAATTTTGCCCGCGGCGGGCGTGCGTAAAACGCAGCAGTTACCGCCCGGGAGGCGCAAAATAGCACGTAAAACGGACGCCCCAAAAAACGTCATTTTTCGGCCATTTTCGGCCGAAATCGGCTGCGCGGCGCTCCAAAAACGAGCGCTCTGCCCCGGCTAGAGGTCGGCGATCCTTTACCTAATTGTTGCGAAGGGCGGCGGGCGGATAGGCGCAATTTTGCCCGCGGCGGGCGTGCGTAAAACGCAGCAGTTACCGCCCGGGAGGCGCAAAATAGCACGTAAGTAACGGACGCCCCAAAAACGTCATTTTTCGGCCATTTTCGGCCGAAATCGGCTGCGCGGCGCTCCAAAAACGAGCGCTCTGCCCCGGCTAGAGGTCGGCGATCCTTTACCTAATTGTTGCGAAGGGCGGCGGGCGGATAGGCGCAATTTTGCCCGCGGCGGGCGTGCGTAAAACGCAGCAGTTACCGCCCGGGAGGCGCAAAATAGCACGTAAGTAACGGACGCCCCAAAAAACGTCATTTTTCGGCATTTTCGGCCGAAATCGGCTGCGCGGCGCTCCAAAAACGAGCGCTCTGCCCCGGCTAGAGGTCGGCGATCCTTTACCTAATTGTTGCGAAGGGCGGCGGGCGGATAGGCGCAATTTTGCCCGCGGCGGGCGTGCGTAAAACGCAGCAGTTACCGCCCGGGAGGCGCAAAATAGCACGTAAGTAACGGACGCCCCAAAAACGTCATTTTTCGGCCATTTTCGGCCGAAATCGGCTGCGCGGCGCTCCAAAAACGAGCGCTCTGCCCCGGCTAGAGGTCGGCGATCCTTTACCTAATTGTTGCGAAGGGCGGCGGGCGGATAGGCGCAATTTTGCCCGCGGCGGGCGTGCGTAAAACGCAGCAGTTACCGCCCGGGAGGCGCAAAATAGCACGTAAGTAACGGACGCCCCAAAAACGTCATTTTTCGGCCATTTTCGGCCGAAATCGGCTGCGCCGGCGCTCCAAAAACGAGCGCTCTGCCCCGGCTAGAGGTCGGCGATCCTTTACCTAATGTTGCGAAGGGCGGCGGGCGGATAGGCGCAATTTTGCCCGCGGCGGGCGTGCGTAAAACGCAGCAGTTACCGCCCGGGAGGCGCAAAATAGCACGTAAGTAACGGACGCCCCAAAAACGTCATTTTTCGGCCATTTTCGGCCGAAATCGGCTGCGCGGCGCTCCAAAAACGAGCGCTCTGCCCCGGCTAGAGGTCGGCGATCCTTTACCTAATTGTTGCGAAGGGCGGCGGGCGGATAGGCGCAATTTTGCCCGCGGCGGGCGTGCGTAAAACGCAGCAGTTACCGCCCGGGAGGCGCAAAATAGCACGTAAGTAACGGACGCCCCAAAAACGTCATTTTTCGGCCATTTTCGGCCGAAATCGGCTGCGCGGCGCTCCAAAAACGAGCGCTCTGCCCCGGCTAGAGGTCGGCGATCCTTTACCTAATTGTTGCGAAGGGCGGCGGGCGGATAGGCGCAATTTTGCCCGCGGCGGGCGTGCGTAAAACGCAGCAGTTACCGCCCGGGAGGCGCAAAATAGCACGTAAGTAACGGACGCCCCAAAAACGTCATTTTTCGGCCATTTTCGGCCGAAATCGGCTGCGCGGCGCTCCAAAAACGAGCGCTCTGCCCCGGCTAGAGGTCGGCGATCCTTTACCTAATTGTTGCGAAGGGCGGCGGGCGGATAGGCGCAATTTTGCCCGCGGCGGGCGTGCGTAAAACGCAGCAGTTACCGCCCGGGAGGCGCAAAATAGCACGTAAGTAACGGACGCCCCAAAAACGTCATTTTTCGGCCATTTTCGGCCGAAATCGGCTGCGGGCGCTCCAAAAACGAGCGCTCTGCCCCGGCTAGAGGTCGGCGATCCTTTACCTAATTGTTGCGAAGGGCGGCGGGCGGATAGGCGCAATTTTGCCCGCGGCGGGCGTGCGTAAAACGCAGCAGTTACCGCCCGGGAGGCGCAAAATAGCACGTAATAACGGACGCCCCAAAAACGTCATTTTTCGGCCATTTTCGGCCGAAATCGGCTGCGCGGCGCTCCAAAAACGAGCGCTCTGCCCCGGCTAGAGGTCGGCGATCCTTTACCTAATTGTTGCGAAGGGCGGCGGGCGGATAGGCGCAATTTTGCCCGCGGCGGGCGTGCGTAAAACGCAGCAGTTACCGCCCGGGAGGCGCAAAATAGCACGTAAGTAACGGACGCCCCAAAAACGTCATTTTTCGGCCATTTTCGGCCGAAATCGGCTGCGCGGCTCCAAAAACGAGCGCTCTGCCCCGGCTAGAGGTCGGCGATCCTTTACCTAATTGTTGCGAAGGGCGGCGGGCGGATAGGCGCAATTTTGCCCGCGGCGGGCGTGCGTAAAACGCAGCAGTTACCGCCCGGGAGGCGCAAAATAGCACGTAAGTAACGGACGCCCCAAAAAACGTCATTTTTCGGCCATTTTCGGCCGAAAATCGGCTGCGCGGCGCTCCAAAAACGAGCGCTCTGCCCCGGCTAGAGGTCGGCGATCCTTTACCTAATTGTTGCGAAGGGCGGCGGGCGGATAGGCGCAATTTTGCCCGCGGCGGGCGTGCGTAAAACGCAGCAGTTACCGCCCGGGAGGCGCAAAATAGCACGTAAGTAACGGACGCCCCAAAAACGTCATTTTTCGGCCATTTTCGGCCGAAATCGGCTGCGTCGGCGCTCCAAAAACGAGCGCTCTGCCCGGCTAGAGGTCGGCGATCCTTTACCTAATTGTTGCGAAGGGCGGCGGGCGGATAGGCGCAATTTTGCCCGCGGCGGGCGTGCGTAAAACGCAGCAGTTACCGCCCGGGAGGCGCAAAATAGCACGTAATAACGGACGCCCCAAAAACGTCATTTTTCGGCCATTTTCGGCCGAAATCGGCTGCGTCGGCGCTCCAAAAACGAGCGCTCTGCCCCGGCTAGAGGTCGGCGATCCTTTACCTAATTGTTGCGAAGGGCGGCGGGCGGAAGGCGCAATTTTGCCCGCGGCGGGCGTGCGTAAAACGCAGCAGTTACCGCCCGGGAGGCGCAAAATAGCACGTAATAACGGACGCCCAAAAACGTCATTTTTCGGCCATTTTCGGCCGAAATCGGCTGCGTCGGCGCTCCAAAAACGAGCGCTCTGCCCCGGCTAGAGGTCGGCGATCCTTTACCTAATTGTTGCGAAGGGCGGCGGGCGGATAGGCGCAATTTTGCCCGCGGCGGGCGTGCGTAAAACGCAGCAGTTACCGCCCGGGAGGCGCAAAATAGCACGTTGGTAACGGCCCCCAAAAAACGTCATTTTTCGGCCATTTTCGGCCGAAATCGGCTGCGTCGGCGCTCCAAAAACGAGCGCTCTGCCCCGGCTAGAGGTCGGCGATCCTTTACCTAATTGTTGCGAAGGGCGGCGGCGGATAGGCGCAATTTTGCCGCGGCGGGCGTGCGTAAAACGCAGCAGTTACCGCCCGGGAGGCGCAAAATAGCACGTTGGTAACGGACGCCCCAAAAACGTCATTTTTCGGCCATTTTCGGCCGAAATCGGCTGCGTCGGCGCTCCAAAAACGAGCGCTCTGCCCCGGCTAGAGGTCGGCGATCCTTTACCTAATTGTTGCGAAGGGCGGCGGGCGGATAGGCGCAATTTTGCCCCGGCGGGCGTGCGTAAAACGCAGCAGTTACCGCCCGGGAGGCGCAAAATAGCACGTTGGTAACGGACGCCCCAAAAACGTCATTTTTCGGCCATTTTCGG
This sequence comes from Euglena gracilis, assembly GCA_900893395.1. Classification (NCBI taxonomy): domain Eukaryota; phylum Euglenozoa; class Euglenophyceae; order Euglenales; family Euglenaceae; genus Euglena; species Euglena gracilis. Next base: position 11,915 of record CAAHFI010940402.1, read on the forward strand.
CCGAAATCGGCTGCGTCGGCGCTCCAAAAACGAGCGCTCTGCCCCGGCTAGAGGTCGGCGATCCTTTACCTAATTGTTGCGAAGGCGGCGGCGGATAGGCGCAATTTTGCCGCGGCGGGCGTGCGTAAAACGCAGCAGTTACCGCCCGGGAGGCGCAAAATAGCACGTTGGTAACGGACGCCCCAAAAACGTCATTTTTCGGCCATTTTCGGCCGAAATCGGCTGCGTCGGCGCTCCAAAAACGAGCGCTGCCCCGGCTAGAGGTCGGCGATCCTTTACCTAATTGTTGCGAAGGGCGGCGGGCGGATAGGCGCAATTTTGCCCGCGGCGGGCGTGCGTAAAACGCAGCAGTTACCGCCCGGGAGGCGCAAAATAGCACGTTGGTAACGGACGCCCCAAAAACGTCATTTTTCGGCCATTTTCGGCCGAAATCGGCTGCGTCGGCGCTCCAAAAACGAGCGCTCTGCCCCGGCTAGAGGTCGGCGATCCTTTACCTAATTGTTGCGAAGGGCGGCGGGCGGAAGGCGCAATTTTGCCCGCGGCGGGCGTGCGTAAAACGCAGCAGTTACCGCCCGGGAGGCGCAAAATAGCACGTTGGTAACGGACGCCCAAAAACGTCATTTTTCGGCCATTTTCGGCCGAAATCGGCTGCGTCGGCGCTCCAAAAACGAGCGCTCTGCCCCGGCTAGAGGTCGGCGATCCTTTACCTAATTGTTGCGAAGGGCGGCGGGCGGATAGGCGCAATTTTGCCCGCGGCGGGCGTGCGTAAAACGCAGCAGTTACCGCCCGGGAGGCGCAAAATAGCACGTAAGTAACGGACGCCCCAAAAACGTCATTTTTCGGCCGTTTTCGGCCGAAATCGGCTGCGCCGGCGCTCCAAAAACGAGCGCTCTGCCCCGGCTAGAGGTCGGCGATCCTTTACCTAATTGTTGCGAAGGGCGGCGGCGGATAGGCGCAATTTTGCCCGCGGCGGGCGTGCGTAAAACGCAGCAGTTACCGCCCGGGAGGCGCAAAATAGCACGTAAGTAACGGACGCCCCAAAAACGTCATTTTTCGGCCGTTTTCGGCCGAAATCGGCTGCGCGGCGCTCCAAAAACGAGCGCTCTGCCCCGGCTAGAGGTCGGCGATCCTTTACCTAATTGTTGCGAAGGCGGCGGGCGGATAGGCGCAATTTTGCCCGCGGCGGGCGTGCGTAAAACGCAGCAGTTACCGCCCGGGAGGCGCAAAATAGCACGTAAGTAACGGACGCCCCAAAAACGTCATTTTTCGGCCGTTTTCGGCCGAAATCGGCTGCGCGGCGCTCCAAAAACGAGCGCTCTGCCCCGGCTAGAGGTCGGCGATCCTTTACCTAATTGTTGCGAAGGGCGGCGGGCGGATAGGCGCAATTTTGCCCGCGGCGGGCGTGCGTAAAACGCAGCAGTTACCGCCCGGGAGGCGCAAAATAGCACGTAAGTAACGGACCCCCAAAACGTCATTTTTCGGCCGTTTTCGGCCGAAATCGGCTGCGCGGCGCTCCAAAAACGAGCGCTCTGCCCCGGCTAGAGGTCGGCGATCCTTTACCTAATTGTTGCGAAGGGCGGCGGGCGGATAGGCGCAATTTTGCCCGCGGCGGGCGTGCGTAAAACGCAGCAGTTACCGCCCGGGAGGCGCAAAATAGCACGTAAGTAAACGGACGCCCCAAAAACGTCATTTTTCGGCCGTTTTCGGCCGAAATCGGCTGCGCGGCGCTCCAAAACGAGCGCTCTGCCCCGGCTAGAGGTCGGCGATCCTTTACCTAATTGTTGCGAAGGGCGGCGGGCGGATAGGCGCAATTTTGCCCGCGGCGGGCGTGCGTAAAACGCAGCAGTTACCGCCCGGGAGGCGCAAAATAGCACGTAAGTAACGGACGCCCAAAAACGTCATTTTTCGGCCTTTTCGGCCGAAATCGGCTGCGCGGCGCTCCAAAAACGAGCGCTCTGCCCCGGCTAGAGGTCGGCGATCCTTTACCTAATTGTTGCGAAGGGCGGCGGGCGGATAGGCGCAATTTTGCCCGCGGCGGGCGTGCGTAAAACGCAGCAGTTACCGCCCGGGAGGCGCAAAATAGCACGTAAGTAACGGACGCCCAAAAACGTCATTTTTCGGCCGTTTTCGGCCGAAATCGGCTGCGCGGCGCTCCAAAAACGAGCGCTCTGCCCCGGCTAGAGGTCGGCGATCCTTTACCTAATTGTTGCGAAGGGCGGCGGGCGGATAGGCGCAATTTTGCCCGCGGCGGGCGTGCGTAAAACGCAGCAGTTACCGCCCGGGAGGCGCAAAATAGCACGTAAGTAACGGACGCCCCAAAAACGTCATTTTTCGGCCGTTTTCGGCCGAAATCGGCTGCGCCGGCGCTCCAAAAACGAGCGCTCTGCCCCGGCTAGAGGTCGGCGATCCTTTACCTAATTGTTGCGAAGGGCGGCGGCGGATAGGCGCAATTTTGCCCGCGGCGGGCGTGCGTAAAACGCAGCAGTTACCGCCCGGGAGGCGCAAAATAGCACGTAAGTAACGGACGCCCCAAAAACGTCATTTTTCGGCCGTTTTCGGCCGAAATCGGCTGCGCGGCGCTCCAAAAACGAGCGCTCTGCCCCGGCTAGAGGTCGGCGATCCTTTACCTAATTGTTGCGAAGGGCGGCGGGCGGATAGGCGCAATTTTGCCCGCGGCGGGCGTGCGTAAAACGCAGCAGTTACCGCCCGGGAGGCGCAAAATAGCACGTAAGTAACGGACGCCCCAAAAACGTCATTTTTCGGCCATTTTCGGCCGAAATCGGCTGCGCGGCGCTCCAAAAACGAGCGCTCTGCCCCGGCTAGAGGTCGGCGATCCTTTACCTAATTGTTGCGAAGGGCGGCGGGCGGATAGGCGCAATTTTGCCGCGGCGGGCGTGCGTAAAACGCAGCAGTTACCGCCCGGGAGGCGCAAAATAGCACGTAAGTAACGGACGCCCAAAAACGTCATTTTTCGGCCGTTTTCGGCCGAAATCGGCTGCGCGGCGCTCCAAAAACGAGCGCTCTGCCCCGGCTAGAGGTCGGCGATCCTTTACCTAATTGTTGCGAAGGGCGGCGGGCGGATAGGCGCAATTTTGCCCGCGGCGGGCGTGCGTAAAACGCAGCAGTTACCGCCCGGGAGGCGCAAAATAGCACGTAAGTAACGGACGCCCCAAAAACGTCATTTTTCGGCCGTTTTCGGCCGAAATCGGCTGCGCGGCGCTCCAAAAACGAGCGCTCTAGAGGTCGGCGATCCTTTACCTAATTGTTGCGAAGGGCGGCGGGCGGACAGGCGCAATTTTGCCCGCGGCGGGCGTGCGTAAAACGCAGCAGTTACCGCCCGGGAGGCGCAAAATAGCACTTGGTAACGGACGCCCAAAAAACGTCATTTTTCGGCCATTTTCGGCCGAAATCGGCTGCGTCGGCGCTCCAAAAACGAGCGTCTGCCCCGGCTAGAGGTCGGCGATCCTTTACCTAATTGTTGCGAAGGGCGGCGGGCGGACAGGCGCAATTTTGCCCGCGGCGGGCGTGCGTAAAACGCAGCAGTTACCGCCCGGGAGGCGCAAAATAGCACGTTGGTAACGGACGCCCAAAAACGTCATTTTTCGGCCATTTTCGGCCGAAATCGGCTGCGTCGGCGCTCCAAAAACGAGCGTCTGCCCCGGCTAGAGGTCGGCGATCCTTTACCTAATTGTTGCGAAGGCGGCGGGCGGACAGGCGCAATTTTGCCCGCGGCGGGCGTGCGTAAAACGCAGCAGTTACCGCCCGGGAGGCGCAAAATAGCACTTTGGTAACGGACGCCCAAAAAACGTCATTTTTCGGCCATTTTCGGCCGAAATCGGCTGCGTCGGCGCTCCAAAAACGAGCGCTCTGCCCCGGCTAGAGGTCGGCGATCCTTTACCTAATTGTTGCGAAGGGCGGCGGCGGACAGGCGCAATTTTGCCCCGGCGGGCGTGCGTAAAACGCAGCAGTTACCGCCCGGGAGGCGCAAAATAGCACGTTGGTAACGGACGCCCCAAAAACGTCATTTTTCGGCCATTTCGGCCGAAATCGGCTGCGTCGGCGCTCCAAAAACGAGCGCTCTGCCCCGGCTAGAGGTCGGCGATCCTTTACCTAATTGTTGCGAAGGGCGGCGGGACAGGCGCAATTTTGCCCGCGGCGGGCGTGCGTAAAACGCAGCAGTTACCGCCCGGGAGGCGCAAAATAGCACGTTGGTAACGGACGCCCCAAAAACGTCATTTTTCGGCCATTTTCGGCCGAAATCGGCTGCGTCGGCGCTCCAAAAACGAGCGTCTGCCCCGGCTAGAGGTCGGCGATCCTTTACCTAATTGTTGCGAAGGGCGGCGGGCGACAGGCGCAATTTTGCCCGCGGCGGGCGTGCGTAAAACGCAGCAGTTACGCCCGGGAGGCGCAAAATAGCACGTTGGTAACGGACGCCCAAAAACGTATTTTTCGGCCATTTTCGGCCGAAATCGGCTGCGTCGGCGCTCCAAAAACGAGCGTCTGCCCGGCTAGAGGTCGGCGATCCTTTACCTAATTGTTGCGAAGGGCGGCGGGCGGACAGGCGCAATTTTGCCCGCGGCGGGCGTGCGTAAAACGCAGCAGTTACCGCCCGGGAGCGCAAAATAGCACGTTGGTAACGGACGCCCAAAAAACGTCATTTTTCGGCCATTTTCGGCCGAAATCGGCTGCGTCGGCGCTCCAAAAACGAGCGTCTGCCCCGGCTAAGGTCGGCGATCCTTTACCTAATTGTTGCGAAGGGCGGCGGGCGGACAGGCGCAATTTTGCCCGCGGCGGGCGTGCGTAAAACGCAGCAGTTACCGCCCGGGAGGCGCAAAATAGCACGTTGGTAACGGACGCCCCAAAAAACGTCATTTTTCGGCCATTTTCGGCCGAAATCGGCTGCGTCGGCGCCAAAAACGAGCGTCTGCCCCGGCTAGAGGTCGGCGATCCTTTACCTAATTGTTGCGAAGGGCGGCGGGCGGACAGGCGCAATTTTGCCCGCGGCGGGCGTGCGTAAAACGCAGCAGTTACCGCCCGGGAGGCGCAAAATAGCACGTTGGTAACGGACGCCCCAAAAAACGTCATTTTTCGGCCATTTTCGGCCGAAATCGGCTGCGTCGGCGCTCCAAAAACGAGCGTCTGCCCCGGCTAGAGGTCGGCGATCCTTTACCTAATTGTTGCGAAGGGCGGCGGGCGGACAGGCGCAATTTTGCCCGCGGCGGGCGTGCGTAAAACGCAGCAGTTACCGCCCGGAGGCGCAAAATAGCACGTTGGTAACGGACGCCCCAAAAAACGTCATTTTTCGGCCATTTTCGGCCGAAATCGGCTGCGTCGGCGCTCAAAAACGAGCGTCTGCCCCGGCTAGAGGTCGGCGATCCTTTACCTAATTGTTGCGAAGGGCGGCGGGCGGACAGGCGCAATTTTGCCCGCGGCGGGCGTGCGTAAACGCAGCAGTTACCGCCCGGGAGGCGCAAAATAGCACGTTGGTAACGGACGCCCCAAAAAACGTCATTTTTCGGCCATTTTCGGCCGAAATCGGCTGCGTCGGCGCTCCAAAAACGAGCGTCTGCCCCGGCTAGAGGTCGGCGATCCTTTACCTAATTGTTGCGAAGGGCGGCGGCGGACAGGCGCAATTTTGCCCGCGGCGGGCGTGCGTAAAACGCAGCAGTTACCGCCCGGGAGGCGCAAAATAGCACGTTGGTAACGGACGCCCCAAAAAACGTCATTTTTCGGCCATTTTCGGCCGAAATCGGCTGCGTCGGCGCTCCAAAAACGAGCGGTCTGCCCCGGCTAGAGGTCGGCGATCCTTTACCTAATTGTTGCGAAGGGCGGCGGCGGACAGGCGCAATTTTGCCCGCGGCGGGCGTGCGTAAAACGCAGCAGTTACCGCCCGGAGGCGCCAAAATAGCACGTTGGTAACGGACGCCCCAAAAAAAAACGTCATTTTTCGGCCATTTTCGGCCAA
>CAAHFI010942292.1:0-13121 GCA_900893395.1 Euglena gracilis
GAGCACATCATCGCCAACTCCGGCACCAAAGTCGCAGTAAGAAGCACCCCGCCAAAAGAACACAAACAACAAAACAGCCGGCAAACAAAGCAGGATCTCACCCCCTTCTTGTGCTCCGCCCTCATGGTAATTTCCTCCCTGGTCAGACTTCCCGGGAGTACTCAATCACTTCGCTTCAGAAAATCTGAGTGAAAACCAAGAAAGTGGGGAGACCAAGAAATTTTAAAATGCCACAGGAACTGCCTATTTGGTCCCTGGGTTTGTGTTGTCAAAACCGGAAGGGGAGGCGGTCAAGCATCGACGTATCACAGATTGTCGAGACCTAAATCAGTTTTGCTGTCCAGAAAGGTTCACTTTGGAGAAAATGTCCACCATTATCCCCATTTTGAAAAAAAAGGGGACGGGGCAGTGAAACTGGATTTAAAAGATGCATACTTTCATCTGGGTCTGGAAAACAATTTCAAAAAAGTTTGTCAGAATTCAGGTGGGCCCGGACCTGTGGGGGTTTCAGGGGCGTGTTCTGGACAAAGTACCCTACCAAATTTGTTGATGTCACTAATGAAATTTCTGCAAAAACTTTGGAGCACAAAGGGGATGCAGGTGTTCGTCTTTTTGGACGGCATCATCATGTTTGGTTCAACAGAAAAATTTGGTCAAAATGCGTATGTTAACCATGCTGAACACCTTACGGGATGCTGGATTCAATATCAGCCGGAAATTGTCTGTGTTTACACCCACCCAAAGATTACTTCACTTGGGGTTCATCATCGATCTGGAAAAGGGTCAGCTGGATGTGCCCCCCCCCAAAAAATTAAAAATCATCAGAAAGGAATTCGGAAAGGTGGTACTGGCCCAGGAATAAGTCGCTAAAAAATTGCCAGCATTATTGGGTAACCCAAGAACTGTTAAAGTTTAGCCAGCTGCATCAAGAAAAAGGCTGGTATTTTTATATCGACGTCCCAAAAAACCTGAAGGAGGAAATCAAAGTTTTAAATGCAAAGCTGCGACCAGCTATGGGCAGGCCTTTTCTTCAGCAGGCAAAAGAGTGCTCCATTCAGACTCCTCCACATGTGCCTGGGGGGGGGGTGGACTCCTCCCAGAACAAAGTCATCCAAGAATTCTGGAGGGAGCAAAATTGTCTGCATATCAATGTAAAGGGGCTGATGGCTGCAGTACACACAGTGAAAGCCTTTGCCCATCCTTGAGAAACAGTGCTACTGAACGTACAAAATCAGGTTGCTCTGAGTTATCTTACCAATTGGGGGGGGGGCAGAAAATAACACCTAAATATGATTTTGGAACCTCTGTTCTCACTAGCGTTCGGAAAACCATATTCAGCTGCAGGTCCAGTGTGTCCCCTCCCCAGAAATGTATGCAGGTCCCTTCACAAGGTGGGATCAAGACAGGGGGGATTATTCCCTGTGCACAGGTCTGTTCAATCACCGTCTGCAGGCTTTCATAGTGGACATTTCTCCAGACACAGACATGTTTTTATCTCCAGAAAATGCAAAGTTCCAAAACATTGTGGCCAGATGGCCCCACCACCAGGCTTTTCTGGTGGATGCACTGAAATGTGATCTGTCCTCAGCCAAGGAGCCCCCCTGGAAGGTTATTTTCCCTTGGCTAATCAGGCTGAGACTAAACAGGGAGGTAAAACGCCATTTGGTGACACCCACGTGGGTTTCCAGTCCATGGTGGCCCCTATTAATACAAATTTCAAAGCCCGGGACAAAAATGTTGAACGTACCCCCCCCCAGGGGGGATGTTCAAAAATTGTTAGGCGCAATCAACGCCAAAGCCAAAATGGCCCCTGGCTTGCACAATTTTTTCAGGTTCCTTTTAGAACGGCAACAAGTTTCAAACCAAGACATTGAAAATTTCCTGAGAACTTTGGGGCCTCTGAACCGTTATGACAGTGCATTCAGAAAACTGTTTGTCAGTCTGCAACAGAAAGGCTTGGAGCCCTTGCAAATCTCCAGACAGGAATTGGCCTCAGCATTGTTTAGAACTGCACAGGCTTTCACAGGCTGATGCTCGCTGTGCGTATGCATCCCTTCAGTACTTACCTGGGTTGGAGTCCATTCGTTTTCATCCCTTACTGATTAAAATCGAAAGGGAGTGGAATCGTTCTTTTCCGAAGTATGCTGTATTTTGGGATCCCGTACCCATTTTGAAGAAATTGCAGAGGCCACACAGGGTTTCAGAGACGCACCTAGCAGAGCTCAGGTGGAGGATCGTTTTTTTCTTTCAGACTTTAGGCACTCCACAGAGGAGTGGAGATGGCCAGAACCTAGAGAACGGTTTCAGTGGTTCAGGTAAAAAAAATTATTTTGGTCAAGAGAAAGGGTTGGCACTCACCAAAGTGGGAACCAGTGTTGAAAATTGATTCCCTTCCCTCGTTAAATACGTAACATTTGATGAGAGAGTATGTGAAAAGGACATCTTTCATCCCCCAGAGTGCCCCTCTTTTATGGAGTTTGGAAAGCAAAAAAACCCTTGACATCCAACAGGATCAACTCTTTGACCAAGGAATTTACAATATCCCACTGGAACGCCCAGAGCACCAGGGGGGCATGGGTTTTGATGTACAAAAAAACGGGGATTGTCAAGTGAGGAGGTATGGCATGTGAGCTAGGACAGTCTCAAAATTGAACAGCTTTTGCGGCCAATTATTTACGTTTGGTGGCGGTGGCTGTGACAAAGAAAAAAAATTGAAAGAGAGGTCGTTCACAAATTCTCACACCCAGAGTGTGCGGAGCCCGAACGGTCGGGTACTCCTGGGATGTATGACCAGGGTGGAAGTGACCATGAGGGCGGAGCACAGGAGTGGGGTGAGCCCATCCCACCCACCCAGAAAAGAAAGGCCTCCAAGTCAGAGGGGGGAGTAAGAAACAAAGCCATATCCCTCAAAGAACCTGAGGGCCGCTGCGGTTCGCCTTCAGCCTGTCAGTGTCGGAGAGCACATCATCGCCAACTCTGGCACCAAAGTCGCAGTAAGAAGCACCCCGCCAAGAGAAACACACAATAACAACAGGACAGCCAGCACACAAAGCAGGATCTCACCTCCCTCTTGTGCTTCGCCAGAAGTGCTGAGAGGAGCCCCCATGACCAAGGATGGATTGACCTCACTGGCGCAGCACAAAGCCAAGAGATGGAGCAAACCACCCCTCCCAGAAAAAGCCAGCGAACACGGGGGGATCAAGGTTCTAGTTTACAGTGGCAGCCAACTCCCGTCCATCCTAAAGCAGTAAGAAGGAACCACCCACAAAAAAATCACAAAACAACGGCCGGCGCAAGTAGGAGGTCCAATCTTGGTTTTGTGCGACGCCGGTGAGGTCCATCCGTCATTGGTCAGAGGCTCTTCCAAGGAATTCTGGAAGGGACTGAGGGCGAAGCACAAAGACCTTGTGAGGAGGGTAGAGTACTCTTGGGAAGTCAGACCAGGGAGGAAGTGACCGTGAAGGCAGACCACAAGAGGGGGGTGATATCCTGCTTTGTGTGCCGGACGTTTTGTTGTGCTTGTGTTATTCTTGGCGGGGTGTTTCTCACTGCGACTTTGGTGCCGGAGTTGGCGGCGATGCGCTCTCCGACACCCACTTGACGAAGGTGAACCGCCGCGGCCTCCCGGTGTTTCGACATATGTGTGCTCGTTTCTGCCCCCCCCCCTTCTGATGGGGATGCTTTCCTTTTTTGGGGGGGTGGTCTGGGCTCACCCCACTCTTGTGCTCCGCCCTCATGGTCAATTCCACCCTGGTCACACTTCCGGTGAGTACTCAACCATTCGTGCTTCGCGCACTTTGGGGTTGAGACATTGTGCACGACCCCTTTTCAAAATTTTTCTTTGCCGAATCCACAGCCACCAGTCATAAATAATGGGCTGAAACTGCCTTGGAATTTTTCCACTGAACAGGCTCACACACCTCCTCGCTGGACAATCCCAGCTTTTTTGTACGTCAAAACCACTGCCCCCCTGGTGCTGTGGGATTTCCAGTGGAAAATCGGAATGCCAACAGTTTCCTGTTGGATGTCAAGGTTTTTTTGCCATCCAAACTCCACAACAGAGGGGCACCATGGGGAATGAAATATGTTCTTTTCACGTTTTCTTTCATCAAATGATATGGACTCAAAGGTGGAAGGGAATCAATCTTCAACACCTGTTCCCACTTTGGTGAAGGCCAACCCTTTCGTCCGACCAAAATGAAAACTTCTTCACCAACTACTGAAATGGTCCTCTGGGTTCTGGCCTAATCCACACCCCTGTGGAGTCCCAAAAGTCTGAAAGACAAAGTGATTCTTCATCTGAGCTCTGCCAGGGGCATCTCTCAAACCCTCTGTACACTCTGCAAAATTTATTCAAAATGGGTAGAGGGTCCCAAAAGGCATCATACCTCTTAACTGAAAGCTTCCATTCCTTTTTCACCTTAACTGAACGCTTCCATTCCTTTTCACCTTTGTGAGTAAAGCATATGAAAAAGAATGCACTACAACCCAGTTAAATACTGTAGAGAGGCATACACACAGCGAGCATCAGCGTGTGAAAGTTTGTGCAGGTCCAACAGTGCAGTGGCCTACTCTGTCCTGAGACTTGCAAGGGCTCCAATCCTTTTGGTTGCAAAATGACAACTGTTTTTTTGAAGGCACTGCCATAACGCTTCAGAGGCCCGAAGGTCCTCAGCACATTGTCAACGTCTTGATGTGGCACTTTTTGCTGTTCCATAAGGAACCTGATACAATTGTGCAAGCCAGGAGCTTCTTTGGAATTCGCATTGATGTCCCCAAAAAAATCTGGAACACGCCTTCCCAGGAGTATGACTAACATTCTTGTCCAAGGCTTTGACATTTTGATTAATAAAGGCCACCATGGACTCGAAACCCACGTGGGTATCACCAAAAGGCATTTCACCTCCCAGTTCGGTCTCAGCCTGATGAGCCAGGGAAATATAACCTTTCAGAGGAGGTTGGCATAAACCTTGCTGACTGAAGACAGATCTCATTTCAGTGCATCCACCAGAGAGCGTGGTGGGGACATCTGGCCACAAATTTTTGGAATTTTGCATTTCCTGGAAATGCAAACGTGTCTGTGTCCGGAGAAATGTCCTTTCTGAAAAACTGCAGAATTTTATTGAACAGGTTTGGGCACACGGTATAATCCCCCCTGTCTTGATCTCAACTTGTGAGAGGGTCCGCCAACATTTCTGGGGAGGGGACACACTGGACCTGCAGCTTAACATTGTTTTCCCAACACCAGTGAAACAGGGGCTCCAGAACCTTATTTAGGTGTTGTTTTCTCCCCCCCCCCAATTGGTGAGGTAACTTAAGAGCCACCTGATTGACCACGTTTAGCAGCACGGTTTCTCAAGGACGGGCAAAGGCTTTGACTGTGTGTACTGCAGCCATCAGCTCTTTCACATTGATATGCAGACAATTTTACTCCCTCCAGAAATCTTGGATGGATTTGTTTTGTGAGGAGTCCACCCCCCCCAGGCCCATGTTGACGAGTCTGAATGGAGCACCCTTTTTGCTTGTTGGAGAAAAGGCCTGCACATAGCTGGTTGCTGACACGCCGTTAAAACGTTCATTTACTCCTTCAGGTTTCTGGGGACGTCGATGCAAAAATCCGAGCCTTTTTCTTGATGCAGCTGGCTGAACTTTAACAGTTCTTTGGTTACCCATCGCAAAAATGCCTGAGCGGGGAGGTAACGTCTGATTTGCCCCAGAATGCTGGCAATTTTTTAGCAACTTATTCCTGGGCCAGTACCACCTTTCCGAATTCCTTTCTGATGATTTTTAATTTTGGGGGGGGGGCGCATCAATCTGACCCTTTTCCAGATCGATGATGAACACCAAGTGTAGAAATCTTTGGGTGAGAGTAAACACAGACAATTTCCGGCTGATGTTGAATCCATCATCCCGTAAGGTGTTCAGCACCGTTAATAAACACATTTTGACCAATTTTTTCTGCTGAACCAAACATGATGATGCCGTCCAAAAAGACGAACACCTGCAACCCCTTTGGTCTCCACAGTTTTTGCAGACCTTCATTACTGATATCAAAAACATTTTGGTAGGGTGCTTTGGCCAAAATATGCCCCCTGAAATCCCCACAGGTCAGGGCCCACCTGACTTCTGACAAACCTTTTGAAGACGTTTTCTAGACCCAGATAAAAATCTGGTTTTTTAACAGCAGTTTCACTGCCCAGTGCCCTTTTTTTCAAAATGGGGAAAATGGTGGACATTTTCTCGAAACTGAACCTTTCTGGACAGCAAAACTGATTTGGGTCTCGACAATCTGTGATAAGTCGATGCTTGACCGCCTCCCCTTCCGGTTTTGACAGAAACCCAGGGACCGAATATGCAGTTCCTGTGGCATTTTCCACTTTCTTGGTATCCTCACTTTCTTGGTACTCAATCAGGATTTCTGAGGCCATGCTGCTTTCCAGCCCCAGAGCAGTGTGAGAAAGGAATTATTTAGGGCTGTAATTCAGAGAACTGGCATGGCAGGGGGTGCCATTGTTTCAGATATTGAGGAAATGTCTGCCATGGTTGCAGATAAATGCAAACAGTGGGTGGTATCCCTAATTAAAAATGGTGTTCAGCCCGACCACCCCTTACCCCAGTTTCTGTCAAGAAGACAGCAGCAAAAGTAAGCTCGGGGGAATGTGGTGAGGGCCATGCCACTCCTTTTAGGATGGCATGAGGGGGGAAATGACATTTTCCAGAGAGGATTCAGAGCTCTGAACATGGACCCTTTGTTCCCTGTGCGAATGGGAAAATAAAACATGGAATGTCTGGAGAAGGCTGGTGACAAGCCCGCTTGATCCAGAGCCCATTGAGCATTCTCCACATCCAAGTCTTCCGTAGAGAACAGCCCATGGCTTGTACTTGGGATTGCCCCGGGTATGCTGCACCTCTTTCTCTGCTTCAGAAGCATCTGCTCAAGCTCTTCCACCGCAAAAAAAAAAACAATTGTTGTGCAAAACACTTGATAATCTGCATTAACAAGAAGGCATTCCACCCTCATTTCCAGGTTTTCAGCTGCTTGTCCCAGGTTCCTTTTCCATCTGAACCATGATTATTATCTTCAGCTCGTGCTTTTATCCCTTGACACGTTTGTTACTCCGCCACCACCAGTTCACATGGTAGTCGACCACCTTTCTCTGCGTGCCGAAGGAACGCCGCCAGCTCTGGCGCCAGCAGCGCCAATTCCTCTTACCAGGGCGGGGGTTTGTCCGTTCCGCTCTCTGCGTCATCCCCTTCCTCGTCTTCTTTCCTGTCACCGCTTGCAGCCAGCGCTCCGACAGCCGAAAAGCTGCCTCCGCCGCCGTCTGCGAGATCGAGGTCAACCGGCGCCACATTCCACACAGCCCTCCAGCGCCACTGATCACAAGAACGTATTCTTGTAGTCCCCAACTTGACTGCGGACCATCGCCACCGCTGCCAGCTCGTACACCGCCTTGGTGCACTTCGTGGTTTCCCAGCCGTCTCCCATTCAGCGTTGCCCAGCCTTGATAACGGCGGCAAGGAACTTCGTATTCCCTCGAGGCAAATCGACAAGAGAGGAAGGGACACCGATGGCGAAGCACAAAGACCTTATTAGGCCACGCCTTGTTCGCCGGCGGTGTTGTTTGGATCGTTCGTGGTGCGTTGGGTTAGGAGGTCCCGCTTAGTGCCGCATCGTCCGAGTTGGCTGACGATCCTTCTCCGAAGTTGCGACGTCACTTCTTGCCACTTGGGGAGGTACCCCCCCATGGTCCCCAATTTCTGACCGAGTGTTTTTGAAGACATTTTTTCTTTTAACGGTGGGGGGGTCGGGCTCACAAGGTCTTTGTGCTTCGCCCTCGGTGTCCCTTCCTCCCTTGTCGGTTTGCCTTGAAGGAGTACGAGACACCTCGGGCTCTGCACTTTGACCTTGTAAAGCCTTATTGTGCACTGAAATTGGGGGGGGGGGCATTTTCCAGGGCACCTTGGGCCCCAAGTCGTTGGTAATGGGCTTTAAAAGCTTACACCCCCCTCCACTGGCCAATCTCACAAACTTCTTGGGCAGAAAAACCTAATTTTTTAAGTAAAGCAACTCCTGTCCCTCTGTTTGAGTGGGCCCCCCTCACCTGGGGGGGGTACTCCATGTTTGGAAAAAAGTGTTTTGTGAAAGAAGCAATTGTGTCTGCACTTATGGCCCTGATGTGTTTTTTTTAATGAAATTAGAATGGGGATTCAACGTGTGGTAGCCACGTAACACATCATTAAGTGAAAGGGGCCTATTTCAGGGCACTGGGGTGTGGACAGAACCCTTTCCCACTTATGTAATTTTTTGGCACTTACGCTGAATTTTGATGTAAGGTGCCCTAACCAACACATTGGGGGCTCATGTGACTTGTACCAAGTAGGAGGATTTGTATAAGTAGAGGATTTGTGAGAACAAAATAAGCTGTGTACGCAATGTACAGATATCAGTGGGCATAAGCGCCTTTTCCAGCCCCAGGAGGATTGGGAGCTGCTCCCAGAATACCCCATAATTCTCCAGATTTTGGTTCCAAAGCTTTTTGTAAGTGCTCAACAGGTGTACGCGGACCAAGGGTGCCCGCCCCAAGGAGGGGTCTCCAGGGGCCAAGGCCCACAAGGGCCTTATGAGGCCCCACTGGCTCCAAAGGAGGCCCCACAGCCGATTTTGACCATGGTAAGGGAAGGTAAAGGAGGGGGAAGCTTCAGGGGGCCAACAGGCAACCCCCAAGGGGATGTGCAAGCCCCTCCAGGCTTTGAGCAAGCATGCACATCCCCTTGGTGGGCGCTTGGATGGCGCAATTCATTAAGTATTGCGCATAGTATACCAAGTAGCCCCCCCCCCAGCTGTAGCCCCCCCCAATTGTACATTTTCTGCTCAGGGCTCTGTATACTCTGTTCACATACTGTTCTTTGCTGCCATTATTTGCATCCAAATGTGCTTTCCAAAGTACAAATCAAGGAAACAAGAATTTGAAGTTAAATTCGATTGTCACGCAAAGAAGCTCCAAAAGTATGTCATTTTAAAATCATTCCACATCTCCAACTACCTCATTAACACCCACCCCTACCTTACTTGTCCACCAAGGTGAAAACCCTTAGCAGGTGGGCCCGATGGGCTCAAACTTAAACGATCTTACACAGGTTGCGCCACCAGGGGTCCCCTCACAGGGACCTCAGGAGGGGCAACCCCTACATCGTCACAGAGGAGGGTTTGAACCCTCTGGGCTCACGCTATGTGACCTTGGAGAGCCGCTCCCAGATTATGAATCTCGGGAGGAGGACGACAACGAAGCAAGCCACAGCCATGACACCCAGCCCTTATGGCCAGGGCCAGCAGCTCCTGGCCATTGCCGGGCATGCCCAGCCGGACCCCCAGCAACCAGAACCATCTGGGTCCGGCATGGCGTTGCCCAGCAGCCTGGGACTGCTCTCAGGCATGCCCAGCCTGGTCATGCCGGGTTTTGTCAATGACATGACCAGGCAGGTCATGTGGCAATTTGCTTTGCGGATATATATCAAAGACTAAGAGGAACAACAGAAGCAGAAGAAGAAGACAAAGAAGAATTTGCAAGCCATGCCAAGCCCCTTCTACAGCAGGCGGGGCCCCGTCAAAACCCTGTGGATGCCGGGCCGGCACATACGCCGGTGAGCCATGTCGGGTCTGGGCATTTTCAAGCCAGAACCGACCATGCTTGCTTGTGCATTCAGGCACGGGCATGATGGGCCCAAGGGTCACCAGTTTCGCTCAGGGCTGTCATCCCCTTTGCAAAAAATATGCATTTGTTTCTTTGCAGATTTTGGACGTTTTCAGCGAGCTGGGACGCTAGCCCAGCCTGGGTTCTTTCCATTTGCCCCACCACTCCCTGAGAGTTTTCAGTAACCCGCTGAAACTGCAGGGACACCAGCTGCTCCAGGCGACTAACTGAAGCAGCTGTGGTGGCCCCCGCTTCAGCAAGCCGACTTTGCAGGTCGCCAACCCAACCGTCCAACCTCTGGATCTCCTTCCCCAGAACCACTGAGGCACCACTGTGGCTCCTCTTCCTCCCAAAACCTCTGGGGGGGTGGTGCGGTGGTGCCTCCCCTTCGGGCTCTGTTCTGGCACCAAACCCACCTGGCCCGTCTGGTCCTCGTCCTCCTCCACTTCCCCTGCTGGGGGCAGCTCCTGCAGCTGCCATTGGGTGGTTCCGTCTGGTGCATCCCAGCTGGGCGAAGGCCTCGGGACTTTGGCCCAACTAGCCCAGAGGGCCCAGGGGCTCAAGACCATCGCCAGCCAGGGTCACCAGCAGGGGTTTAACAAGGCGATGGCGGGGCGGGTGAAAATTTTTGAGGAGCTGCTCATCACCTCCGTCTGGACAACGGAGCAGTTGGTGAGGAGCCAGGAGCTGGCCACCAGCGGCAGCAGGCCCTGGCCCAAACAATAAACCAGCTTGCAGGTGAACTGGGGCCACCAGCGGCAGCAGGCCCTGGACCAAACATTAAACCAGCTTGCAGGTGAACTGGGGGGGATGCGAGAAAAAAATGAAAGGGATCGCAAAGGCCCTGCAAAATTTTCGAACAGAAATGGACGGCAAGGCCTCAGTCATCGCTGAACAACAAGGGGTCGTAAGGGAGGAGATAACGGAGCCAAGGAACAGGGCTGAGTGGCAGGGCCACAGCCTGCAGGAGCTGTGGCCCGAGGTCACCACCCACGGGCAGGTGATCCAGGCCCACAACGCCCTTCTGACGGAGGTGGACTCAACGACAAGGGGGACGCCAAAAAAACGCCGAAATAAAAGAATCGGTTTTCCATTTTGGAAAACAGAATCGAAAACTTTGAAAAATTTTGCCCCCCGCCCAGGAGCTACCACAGCAACCCAGAGGAGCGGGGCCAGAGAGCGAGGACCCCCGAGGCCCCGAAGCCAGAGCGCCCCTGGCAATCGCAGGCCCTCAGACACAGCCCATGCAGGGGGCCCAGAGAGTGACCGGCTCGGGTGCCGCGGCGGGCAATCTGCCTACTGGACCCCAGCAACAGCTGACAGCCTATCCCAGCCTGCTGGGAGGCAAGGGGCCTGTGGCCCCGGGGCTCTCTGCTGGCCTCAGCAGCGGGGCAGCGGAGGCAGTGGCCCACAAACCCGGGGAAGTGGAATCCCCCGGCCCAGCTTCTGTGACTGCACTTTTTTTTCCCAGTGGGTTTTCGGGTTCTGGCCTCTCAGGGTCAGGGTCCTGACTGCCTGAACGTCTTTTTTTTCCCCTGTTCCCAGTGCTGCTCCCCCAGCGGCTTGTGATGCCGCTGTGGGGGGCCAGATTCCCACCGTTTGGCCAATGACCGTTTTGAAAAACCCAGTTCTGCCTCCGGCGTTTTCCATGGGTTCGGTTGGATCGGTGGCCAGGTCTCCCAGTGTTGTCACTGGTTCTTCGGCAGGGAGGGATGCCGCACCCCCAGCCAGCGGAGGCCCTTCAGTGGCACCACCAGCCAGCAAACGCCCTTCAGTGCCAGAGAGCAGCCAGCCCCAGGGCCCCATGGCTGTGGGAGGCAGATCAGTTCAGGTCTTCCTTGCTGGAGGGACACCAGCTGCCCAGACACCTCAGTCTCAGCGAAATTCACGGACGACGGGACAGTCCAGCACAGCGAAATCACAGCCAGCAGGCACAGCAGATCTACAGGGCCAGGGCAGGGATCAAGCCGGGGTGAAATCAGCCGGGTACCAGTGGCCCCCGCCCGCCCCGTGGGTTCCCCGCAGGAGGGGAGTTCACGGGGGCAATGGACCCTTTCGCCTGCGTCCCTGAGGCTTGGGCAGCACCGTGCAGCGCTGCCCCTCTGGCCTTCGGGACCCAGGACACGGGAGCCTGGTCAGGGGGGTCCAGGCAGCTCCGGTCCACGTGGCGCCAGCAGCCCCCAGCCAAGCAATCAGCATGTTTTCGGGACCTCTGGCGACACTCCTCACCAAAGACTTCTTAAAACCAGAGCTGAAAGGCTATTTTCACAACTTTTCAGTAAAATTTCTGCTCTACACACAGTAGGTTTACATGGGACAGCCAGTCGGGGAGGAATTTAAAATGCTTGTCCTGACCGGCTGCTTGGACCACAGCAGCCGGCAGGAACTCCAGCGGCGACAGGAGATGGGGGAAGGGGTCAGCTTCCAGGATTTCTGGAACTGGCTGGCCCACAAATACGGCCGTGACATCCAAGCCTCGTTGCATGAGCACCTCAGGGCCCTCAGGCCGGTCAACACGGGCAAGTTAACCCTCCCAGCACGCCGTGAATATGAAAGCCAGTTTAAAATAATTTTCTGCCAGATGGAAACCCCCTCTGAGGAGGAAGCACAGGCCTTGGTTTTACAGCAGCTCCCAGATTCCATTCGAAAGGCCATAATCAGGGAACAGACACGAAAAAATCAGGATGCGCCTACAGTGCGGCTGTGTCACATGCCGGGGTTGACGGTGTAAAAGGCAACACAACTTACCCAGGAGGCCGTGGGAGAAGGGGAGCCGGTGATAGTCAGGGCACACCAGGACTCCTTCCTCATCAAGCTCTACAGCCGGCGGGCGCTGGAGAGGCTGATGATGAGGAACGGGGCCACGTTGCAGGGGGGCAATACAGTGAAAATCACCCCCCAAGAAACAAATCTGGGATTGGAAGAGTTTTTTTGGCACGCTGAAAACAAGCTGCGGTGCCAGGAACGGTCTGACAGCTACAGCCGTTCCTGGGGCAGACGGGTAGTCCCAGCCCACCAGGAGGACCACTGGGCTGGGAGCCTCGACATGTCTTCAGTCTCCGAAGTAAAATGCCAGGAAGCCAGCCCAGCCCAGCTCCAGAAAAAGGTTTCCCAGCCAACTGAGGGAGGAGCAAAAGCACGACCCCCCAAATGCCCCGAGGGGCCACAGGACAGGCAATCACGACACCGGGGCGGGTCACCTGGAAAGTGATTGGAGGGACGCAGGTCAGCCAGCCCGGGGCAAAAGGGGAAGGGGTTCGGCAAGGGAGCTAGCAAGGCCGGCCAAGACGTTCGCCCAGCCAGGTCGCCAACCCCTCACCCAGCTATCAACAGGGAACAACCCCCCCCCCCGGGGAGCCCCCAGAGTGGCCCCTTGGAGGACCAGCCCTGCAGCCAGTGCGGGGCCACGGATCATTGGTTTCGAGA
>CAAHFI010942687.1:0-15780 GCA_900893395.1 Euglena gracilis
AATGCACGCGCCGCTGCCGGGCAAAATTGCGCCTGTCCGCCCGCCGCCTTCGCAACGATCAGGAAAAGGATCGCCGACCTCTAGCCGGGCAGAGCGCTCGTTTTTGGAGCGCCGGCGCGGCCGATTTCGGCCGAAAATGACCGAAAATGCCTTTTGGGCGTCCGTTGCCAACGTGCTATTTTGCGCCTCCCGGCGGTAATGCTGCGTTTTACGCACGCGCCGCGGGCAAAATTGCGCCTGTCCGCCCACCGCCCTTCGCAACGATCAGGAAAAGGATCGCCGACCTCTAGCCGGGCAGAGCGCTCGTTTTTGGAGCGCCGGCGCGGCCGATTTCGGCCGAAAATGACCGAAAAATGCGTTTTTGGGGCGTCCGTTACCAAAGTGCTATTTTGCGCCTCCCGGGCGGTAACTGCTGCGTTTTACGCACGCCCGCCGCGGGCAAAATTGCGCCTGTCCGCCCCGCCCTTCGCAACGATCAGGAAAGGATCGCCGACCTCTAGCCGGGCAGAGCGCTCGTTTTGGAGCGCCGGCGCGGCCGATTTCGGCCGAAAATGACCGAAAAATGCGTTTTTTGGGGCGTCCGTTGCCAACGTGCTATTTTGCGCCTCCCGGGCGGTAACTGCTGCGTTTTACGCACGCCCGCCGCGGGCAAAATTGCGCCTGTCCGCCCACCGCCCTTCGCAACGATCAGGAAAAGGATCGCCGACCTCTAGCCGGGGCAGAGCGCTCGTTTTTGGAGCGCCGGCGCGGCCGATTTCGGCCGAAAATGACCGAAAAATGCGTTTTTGGGGCGTCCGTTGCCAACGTGCTATTTTGCGCCTCCCGGGCGGTAACTTGCTGCGTTTTACGCACGCCCGCCGCGGGCAAAATTGCGCCTGTCCGCCCACCGCCCTTCGCAACATCAGGAAAAGGATCGCCGACCTCTAGCCGGGGCAGAGCGCTCGTTTTGGAGCGCCGGCGCGGCCGATTTCGGCCGAAAATGACCGAAAAATGCCGTTTTTGGGGCGTCCGTTACCAACGTGCTATTTTGCGCCTCCCGGGCGGTAACTGCTGCGTTTTACGCACGCCCGCCGCGGGCAAAATTGCGCCTGTCCGCCCGCCGCCCTTCGCAACGATCAGGAAAAGGATCGCCGACCTCTAGCCGGGCAGAGCGCTCGTTTTTGGAGCGCCGGCGCGGCCGATTTCGGCCGAAAATGACCGAAAAATGCCGTTTTTGGGGCGTCCGTTGCCAACGTGCTATTTTGCGCCTCCCGGCGGTAACTGCTGCGTTTTACGCACGCCCGCCGCGGGCAAAATTGCGCCTGTCCGCCCACCGCCCTTCGCAACGATCAGGAAAAGGATCGCCGACCTCTAGCCGGGCAGAGCGCTCGTTTTGGAGCGCCGGCGCGGCCGATTTCGGCCGAAAATGACCGAAAAATGCCGTTTTTTGGGGCGTCCGTTGCCAAAGTGCTATTTTGCGCCTCCCGGGCGGTAACTGCTGCGTTTTACGCACGCCCGCCGCGGGCAAAATTGCGCCTGTCCGCCCGCCGCCCTTCGCAACGATCAGGAAAAGGATCGCCGACCTCTAGCCGGGCAGAGCGCTCGTTTTTGGAGCGCCGGCGCGGCCGATTTCGGCCGAAAATGACCGAAAAATGCGTTTTTGGGGCGTCCGTTGCCAACGTGCTATTTTGCGCCTCCCGGGCGGTAATGCTGCGTTTTACGCACGCCCGCCGCGGGCAAAATTGCGCCTGTCCGCCCGCCGCCCTTCGCAACGATCAGGAAAGGATCGCCGACCTCTAGCCGGGCAGAGCGCTCGTTTTGGAGCGCCGGCGCGGCCGATTTCGGCCGAAAATGACCGAAAAATGCGTTTTTTGGGCGTCCGTTGCCAACGTGCTATTTTGCGCCTCCCGGGCGGTAACTGCTGCGTTTTACGCACGCCCGCCGCGGGCAAAATTGCGCCTGTCCGCCCGCCGCCCTTCGCAACGATCAGGAAAGGATCGCCGACCTCTAGCCGGGGCAGAGCGCTCGTTTTTGGAGCGCCGGCGCGGCCGATTTCGGCCGAAAATGACCGAAAAATGCCGTTTTTGGGGCGTCCGTTACCAACGTGCTATTTTGCGCCTCCCGGGCGGTAATTGCTGCGTTTTACGCACGCCCGCCGCGGGCAAAATTGCGCCTGTCCGCCCACCGCCCTTCGCAACGATCAGGAAAAGGATCGCCGACCTCTAGCCGGGGCAGAGCGCTCGTTTTGGAGCGCCGGCGCGGCCGATTTCGGCCGAAAATGACCGAAAAATGCCGTTTTTGGGGCGTCCGTTGCCAACGTGCTATTTTGCGCCTCCCGGGCGGTAATTGCTGCGTTTTACGCACGCCCGCCGCGGGCAAAATTGCGCCTGTCCGCCCGCCGCCCTTCGCAACGATCAGGAAAGGATCGCCGACCTCTAGCCGGGGCAGAGCGCTCGTTTTGGAGCGCCGGCGCGGCCGATTTCGGCCGAAAATGACCGAAAAATGCCGTTTTTGGGGCGTCCGTTGCCAACGTGCTATTTTGCGCCTCCCGGCGGTAACTTGCTGCGTTTTACGCACGCCCGCCGCGGCAAAATTGCGCCTGTCCGCCCGCCGCCCTTCGCAACGATCAGGAAAGGATCGCCGACCTCTAGCCGGGGCAGAGCGCTCGTTTTGGAGCGCCGGCGCGGCCGATTTCGGCCGAAAATGACCGAAAAATGCCGTTTTTTGGGGCGTCCGTTGCCAAAGTGCTATTTTGCGCCTCCCGGGCGGTAATGCTGCGTTTTACGCACGCCCGCCGCGGGCAAAATTGCGCCTGTCCGCCCGCCGCCCTTCGCAACGATCAGGAAAAGGATCGCCGACCTCTAGCCGGGCAGAGCGCTCGTTTTGGAGCGCCGGCGCGGCCGATTTCGGCCGAAAATGACCGAAAAATGACGTTTTTGGGCGTCCGTTGCCAAAGTGCTATTTTGCGCCTCCCGGGCGGTAACTGCTGCGTTTTACGCACGCCCGCCGCGGGCAAAATTGCGCCTGTCCGCCCACCGCCCTTCGCAACATCAGGTAAAGGATCGCCGACCTCTAGCCGGGGCAGAGCGCTCGTTTTTGGAGCGCCGGCGCGGCCGATTTCGGCCGAAAATGACCGAAAAATGACGTTTTTTGGGCGTCCGTTACCAAAGTGCTATTTTGCGCCTCCCGGGCGGTAACTGCTGCGTTTTACGCACGCCCGCCGCGGGCAAAATTGCGCCTGTCCGCCCACCGCCCTTCGCAACATCAGGTAAAGGATCGCCGACCTCTAGCCGGGGCAGAGCGCTCGTTTTGGAGCGCCGGCGCGGCCGATTTCGGCCGAAAATGACCGAAAAATGACGTTTTTTGGGGCGTCCGTTGCCAAAGTGCTATTTTGCGCCTCCCGGGCGGTAACTGCTGCGTTTTACGCACGCCCGCCGCGGGCAAAATTGCGCCTGTCCGCCCACCGCCCTTCGCAACATCAGGAAAAGGATCGCCGACCTCTAGCCGGGGCAGAGCGCTCGTTTTGGAGCGCCGGCGCGGCCGATTTCGGCCGAAAATGACCGAAAAATGACGTTTTTTGGGGCGTCCGTTACCAAAGTGCTATTTTGCGCCTCCCGGGCGGTAACTGCTGCGTTTTACGCACGCCCGCCGCGGGCAAAATTGCGCCTGTCCGCCCACCGCCCTTCGCAACATCAGGTAAAGGATCGCCGACCTCTAGCCGGGGCAGAGCGCTCGTTTTGGAGCGCCGGCGCGGCCGATTTCGGCCGAAAATGACCGAAAAATGACGTTTTTGGGGCGTCCGTTACCAAAGTGCTATTTTGCGCCTCCCGGGCGGTAATGCTGCGTTTTACGCACGCCCGCCGCGGGCAAAATTGCGCCTGTCCGCCCACCGCCCTTCGCAACGATCAGGTAAAGGATCGCCGACCTCTAGCCGGGGCAGAGCGCTCGTTTTTGGAGCGCCGGCGCGGCCGATTTCGGCCGAAAATGACCGAAAAATGACGTTTTTTGGGGCGTCCGTTACCAAAGTGCTATTTTGCGCCTCCCGGGCGGTAACTGCTGCGTTTTACGCACGCCCGCCGCGGGCAAAATTGCGCCTGTCCGCCCGCCGCCCTTCGCAACATCAGGTAAAAGGATCGCCGACCTCTAGCCGGGGCAGAGCGCTCGTTTTGGAGCGCCGGCGCGGCCGATTTCGGCCGAAAATGACCGAAAAATGACGTTTTTGGGGCGTCCGTTGCCAAAGTGCTATTTTGCGCCTCCCGGGCGGTAATTGCTGCGTTTTACGCACGCCCGCCGCGGGCAAAATTGCGCCTGTCCGCCCGCCGCCCTTCGCAACAATCAGGTAAAGGATCGCCGACCTCTAGCCGGGGCAGAGCGCTCGTTTTGGAGCGCCGGCGCGGCCGATTTCGGCCGAAAATGACCGAAAAATGACGTTTTTGGGGCGTCCGTTACCAAAGTGCTATTTTGCGCCTCCCGGGCGGTAATGCTGCGTTTTACGCACGCCCGCCGCGGGCAAAATTGCGCCTGTCCGCCCGCCGCCCTTCGCAACAATCAGGTAAAGGATCGCCGACCTCTAGCCGGGGCAGAGCGCTCGTTTTGGAGCGCCGGCGCGGCCGATTTCGGCCGAAAATGACCGAAAAATGACGTTTTTGGGGCGTCCGTTACCAAAGTGCTATTTTGCGCCTCCCGGGCGGTAACTGCTGCGTTTTACGCACGCCCGCCGCGGGCAAAATTGCGCCTGTCCGCCCGCCGCCCTTCGCAACAATCAGGTAAAGGATCGCCGACCTCTAGCCGGGGCAGAGCGCTCGTTTTGGAGCGCCGGCGCGGCCGATTTCGGCCGAAAATGACCGAAAAATGACGTTTTTTGGGGCGTCCGTTACCAAAGTGCTATTTTGCGCCTCCCGGGCGGTAACTGCTGCGTTTTACGCACGCCCGCCGCGGGCAAAATTGCGCCTGTCCGCCCACCGCCCTTCGCAACATCAGGTAAAGGATCGCCGACCTCTAGCCGGGGCAGAGCGCTCGTTTTGGAGCGCCGGCGCGGCCGATTTCGGCCGAAAATGACCGAAAAATGACGTTTTTGGGGCGTCCGTTACCAAAGTGCTATTTTGCGCCTCCCGGGCGGTAACTTGCTGCGTTTTACGCACGCCCGCCGCGGGCAAAATTGCGCCTGTCCGCCCGCCGCCCTTCGCAACAATCAGGTAAAGGATCGCCGACCTCTAGCCGGGGCAGAGCGCTCGTTTTTGGAGCGCCGGCGCGGCCGATTTCGGCCGAAAATGACCGAAAAATGACGTTTTTTGGGGCGTCCGTTACCAAAGTGCTATTTTGCGCCTCCCGGGCGGTAACTGCTGCGTTTTACGCACGCCCGCCGCGGGCAAAATTGCGCCTGTCCGCCCGCCGCCCTTCGCAACAATCAGGAAAAGGATCGCCGACCTCTAGCCGGGGCAGAGCGCTCGTTTTTGGAGCGCCGGCGCGGCCGATTTCGGCCGAAAATGACCGAAAAATGACGTTTTTGGGGCGTCCGTTACCAAAGTGCTATTTTGCGCCTCCCGGGCGGTAATGCTGCGTTTTACGCACGCCCGCCGCGGGCAAAATTGCGCCTGTCCGCCCGCCGCCCTTCGCAACAATCAGGTAAAGGATCGCCGACCTCTAGCCGGGGCAGAGCGCTCGTTTTGGAGCGCCGGCGCGGCCGATTTCGGCCGAAAATGACCGAAAAATGACGTTTTTGGGGCGTCCGTTACCAAAGTGCTATTTTGCGCCTCCCGGGCGGTAACTGCTGCGTTTTACGCACGCCCGCCGCGGGCAAAATTGCGCCTGTCCGCCCGCCGCCCTTCGCAACATCAGGTAAAGGATCGCCGACCTCTAGCCGGGGCAGAGCGCTCGTTTTTGGAGCGCCGGCGCGGCCGATTTCGGCCGAAAATGACCGAAAAATGACGTTTTTTGGGGCGTCCGTTACCAAAGTGCTATTTTGCGCCTCCCGGGCGGTAACTGCTGCGTTTTACGCACGCCCGCCGCGGGCAAAATTGCGCCTGTCCGCCCGCCGCCCTTCGCAACAATCAGGTAAAGGATCGCCGACCTCTAGCCGGGGCAGAGCGCTCGTTTTGGAGCGCCGGCGCGGCCGATTTCGGCCGAAAATGACCGAAAAATGACGTTTTTGGGGCGTCCGTTACCAAAGTGCTATTTTGCGCCTCCCGGGCGGTAACTGCTGCGTTTTACGCACGCCCGCCGCGGGCAAAATTGCGCCTGTCCGCCCGCCGCCCTTCGCAACAATCAGGTAAAGGATCGCCGACCTCTAGCCGGGGCAGAGCGCTCGTTTTTGGAGCGCCGGCGCGGCCGATTTCGGCCGAAAATGACCGAAAAATGACGTTTTTGGGGCGTCCGTTACCAAAGTGCTATTTTGCGCCTCCCGGGCGGTAACTGCTGCGTTTTACGCACGCCCGCCGCGGGCAAAATTGCGCCTGTCCGCCCGCCGCCCTTCGCAACAATCAGGTAAAGGATCGCCGACCTCTAGCCGGGGCAGAGCGCTCGTTTTTGGAGCGCCGGCGCCCGATTTCGGCCGAAAATGACCGAAAAATGACGTTTTTGGGGCGTCCGTTACCAAAGTGCTATTTTGCGCCTCCCGGGCGGTAACTGCTGCGTTTTACGCACGCCCGCCGCGGGCAAAATTGCGCCTGTCCGCCCGCCGCCCTTCGCAACAATCAGGTAAAGGATCGCCGACCTCTAGCCGGGGCAGAGCGCTCGTTTTTGGAGCGCCGGCGCGGCCGATTTCGGCCGAAAATGACCGAAAAATGACGTTTTTGGGGCGTCCGTTACCAAAGTGCTATTTTGCGCCTCCCGGGCGGTAACTGCTGCGTTTTACGCACGCCCGCCGCGGGCAAAATTGCGCCTGTCCGCCCGCCGCCCTTCGCAACAATCAGGTAAAGGATCGCCGACCTCTAGCCGGGGCAGAGCGCTCGTTTTGGAGCGCCGGCGCGCCGATTTCGGCCGAAAATGACCGAAAAATGACGTTTTTGGGGCGTCCGTTGCCAAAGTGCTATTTTGCGCCTCCCGGGCGGTAACTGCTGCGTTTTACGCACGCCCGCCGCGGGCAAAATTGCGCCTGTCCGCCCGCCGCCCTTCGCAACAATCAGGTAAAGGATCGCCGACCTCTAGCCGGGGCAGAGCGCTCGTTTTGGCGCCGGCGCGGCCGATTTCGGCCGAAAATGACCGAAAAATGACGTTTTTGGGGCGTCCGTTACCAAAGTGCTATTTTGCGCCTCCCGGGCGGTAACTGCTGCGTTTTACGCACGCCCGCCGCGGGCAAAATTGCGCCTGTCCGCCCGCCGCCCTTCGCAACAATCAGGTAAAGGATCGCCGACCTCTAGCCGGGGCAGAGCGCTCGTTTTGGAGCGCCGGCGCGGCCGATTTCGGCCGAAAATGACCGAAAAATGACGTTTTTGGGGCGTCCGTTACCAAAGTGCTATTTTGCGCCTCCCGGGCGGTAACTGCTGCGTTTTACGCACGCCCGCCGCGGGCAAAATTGCGCCTGTCCGCCCGCCGCCCTTCGCAACAATCAGGTAAAGGATCGCCGACCTCTAGCCGGGGCAGAGCGCTCGTTTTGAGCGCCGGCGCGGCCGATTTCGGCCGAAAATGACCGAAAAATGACGTTTTTGGGGCGTCCGTTACCAAAGTGCTATTTTGCGCCTCCCGGGCGGTAACTGCTGCGTTTTACGCACGCCCGCCGCGGGCAAAATTGCGCCTGTCCGCCCGCCGCCCTTCGCAACAATCAGGTAAAGGATCGCCGACCTCTAGCCGGGGCAGAGCGCTCGTTTTGGCGCCGGCGCGGCCGATTTCGGCCGAAAATGACCGAAAAATGACGTTTTTGGGGCGTCCGTTACCAAAGTGCTATTTTGCGCCTCCCGGGCGGTAACTGCTGCGTTTTACGCACGCCCGCCGCGGGCAAAATTGCGCCTGTCCGCCCGCCGCCCTTCGCAACAATCAGGTAAAGGATCGCCGACCTCTAGCCGGGGCAGAGCGCTCGTTTTGGAGCGCCGGCGCGGCCGATTTCGGCCGAAAATGACCGAAAAATGACGTTTTTGGGGCGTCCGTTGCCAAAGTGCTATTTTGCGCCTCCCGGGCGGTAAGCTGCGTTTTACGCACGCCCGCCGCGGGCAAAATTGCGCCTGTCCGCCCGCCGCCCTTCGCAACAATCAGGTAAAGGATCGCCGACCTCTAGCCGGGGCAGAGCGCTCGTTTTGGAGCGCCGGCGCGGCCGATTTCGGCCGAAAATGACCGAAAAATGACGTTTTTGGGGCGTCCGTTACCAAAGTGCTATTTTGCGCCTCCCGGGCGGTAACTGCTGCGTTTTACGCACGCCCGCCGCGGGCAAAATTGCGCCTGTCCGCCCCCGCCCTTCGCAACAATCAGGTAAAGGATCGCCGACCTCTAGCCGGGGCAGAGCGCTCGTTTTGGCGCCGGCGCGGCCGATTTCGGCCGAAAATGACCGAAAAATGACGTTTTTTGGGCGTCCGTTACCAAAGTGCTATTTTGCGCCTCCCGGGCGGTAATTGCTGCGTTTTACGCACGCCCGCCGCGGGCAAAATTGCGCCTGTCCGCCCGCCGCCCTTCGCAACAATCAGGTAAAGGATCGCCGACCTCTAGCCGGGGCAGAGCGCTCGTTTTGGAGCGCCGGCGCGGCCGATTTCGGCCGAAAATGACCGAAAAATGACGTTTTTGGGGCGTCCGTTACCAAAGTGCTATTTTGCGCCTCCCGGGCGGTAATGCTGCGTTTTACGCACGCCCGCCGCGGGCAAAATTGCGCCTGTCCGCCCGCCGCCCTTCGCAACAATCAGGTAAAGGATCGCCGACCTCTAGCCGGGGCAGAGCGCTCGTTTTGGAGCGCCGGCGCGGCCGATTTCGGCCGAAAATGACCGAAAAATGACGTTTTTGGGGCGTCCGTTGCCAAAGTGCTATTTTGCGCCTCCCGGCGGTAACTGCTGCGTTTTACGCACGCCCGCCGCGGGCAAAATTGCGCCTGTCCGCCCGCCGCCCTTCGCAACAATCAGGTAAAGGATCGCCGACCTCTAGCCGGGCAGAGCGCTCGTTTTGGAGCGCCGGCGCGGCCGATTTCGGCCGAAAATGACCGAAAAATGACGTTTTTGGGGCGTCCGTTACCAAAGTGCTATTTTGCGCCTCCCGGGCGGTAACTGCTGCGTTTTACGCACGCCCGCCGCGGGCAAAATTGCGCCTGTCCGCCCGCCGCCCTTCGCAACAATCAGGTAAAGGATCGCCGACCTCTAGCCGGGGCAGAGCGCTCGTTTTGGAGCGCCGGCGCGGCCGATTTCGGCCGAAAATGACCGAAAAATGACGTTTTTGGGGCGTCCGTTGCCAAAGTGCTATTTTGCGCCTCCCGGGCGGTAATGCTGCGTTTTACGCACGCCCGCCGCGGGCAAAATTGCGCCTGTCCGCCCGCCGCCCTTCGCAACAATCAGGTAAAGGATCGCCGACCTCTAGCCGGGGCAGAGCGCTCGTTTTGAGCGCCGGCGCGGCCGATTTCGGCCGAAAATGACCGAAAAATGACGTTTTTGGGGCGTCCGTTACCAAAGTGCTATTTTGCGCCTCCCGGGCGGTAATTGCTGCGTTTTACGCACGCCCGCCGCGGGCAAAATTGCGCCTGTCCGCCCGCCGCCCTTCGCAACAATCAGGTAAAGGATCGCCGACCTCTAGCCGGGGCAGAGCGCTCGTTTTGGAGCGCCGGCGCGGCCGATTTCGGCCGAAAATGACCGAAAAATGACGTTTTTGGGGCGTCCGTTGCCAAAGTGCTATTTTGCGCCTCCCGGCGGTAATTGCTGCGTTTTACGCACGCCCGCCGCGGGCAAAATTGCGCCTGTCCGCCCGCCGCCCTTCGCAACAATCAGGTAAAGGATCGCCGACCTCTAGCCGGGGCAGAGCGCTCGTTTTGGAGCGCCGGCGCGCCGATTTCGGCCGAAAATGACCGAAAAATGACGTTTTTGGGGCGTCCGTTACCAAAGTGCTATTTTGCGCCTCCCGGGCGGTAAGCTGCGTTTTACGCACGCCCGCCGCGGGCAAAATTGCGCCTGTCCGCCCGCCGCCCTTCGCAACAATCAGGTAAAGGATCGCCGACCTCTAGCCGGGGCAGAGCGCTCGTTTTGGAGCGCCGGCGCGGCCGATTTCGGCCGAAAATGACCGAAAAATGACGTTTTTGGGGCGTCCGTTACCAAAGTGCTATTTTGCGCCTCCCGGCGGTAATGCTGCGTTTTACGCACGCCCGCCGCGGGCAAAATTGCGCCTGTCCGCCCGCCGCCCTTCGCAACAATCAGGTAAAGGATCGCCGACCTCTAGCCGGGGCAGAGCGCTCGTTTTGGAGCGCCGGCGCGGCCGATTTCGGCCGAAAATGACCGAAAAATGACGTTTTTGGGGCGTCCGTTACCAAAGTGCTATTTTGCGCCTCCCGGGCGGTAATGCTGCGTTTTACGCACGCCCGCCGCGGGCAAAATTGCGCCTGTCCGCCCGCCGCCCTTCGCAACAATCAGGTAAAGGATCGCCGACCTCTAGCCGGGGCAGAGCGCTCGTTTTGGAGCGCCGGCGCGGCCGATTTCGGCCGAAAATGACCGAAAAATGACGTTTTTTGGGCGTCCGTTACCAAAGTGCTATTTTGCGCCTCCGGGCGGTAACTGCTGCGTTTTACGCACGCCCGCCGCGGGCAAAATTGCGCCTGTCCGCCCGCCGCCCTTCGCAACAATCAGGTAAAGGATCGCCGACCTCTAGCCGGGGCAGAGCGCTCGTTTTGGAGCGCCGGCGCGCCGATTTCGGCCGAAAATGACCGAAAAATGACGTTTTTGGGGCGTCCGTTACCAAAGTGCTATTTTGCGCCTCCCGGGCGGTAACTGCTGCGTTTTACGCACGCCCGCCGCGGGCAAAATTGCGCCTGTCCGCCCGCCGCCCTTCGCAACAATCAGGTAA
Organism: Euglena gracilis; assembly: GCA_900893395.1. Taxonomy (NCBI): domain Eukaryota; phylum Euglenozoa; class Euglenophyceae; order Euglenales; family Euglenaceae; genus Euglena; species Euglena gracilis. The sequence continues at coordinate 10,936 of CAAHFI010942687.1, forward strand.
AGGATCGCCGACCTCTAGCCGGGGCAGAGCGCTCGTTTTGGAGCGCCGGCGCGGCCGATTTCGGCCGAAAATGACCGAAAAATGACGTTTTTGGGGCGTCCGTTGCCAAAGTGCTATTTTGCGCCTCCCGGGCGGTAACTGCTGCGTTTTACGCACGCCCGCCGCGGGCAAAATTGCGCCTGTCCGCCCGCCGCCCTTCGCAACAATCAGGTAAAGGATCGCCGACCTCTAGCCGGGGCAGAGCGCTCGTTTTGAGCGCGGCGCGGCCGATTTCGGCCGAAAATGACCGAAAAATGACGTTTTTGGGCGTCCGTTACCAAAGTGCTATTTTGCGCCTCCCGGGCGGTAATGCTGCGTTTTACGCACGCCCGCCGCGGGCAAAATTGCGCCTGTCCGCCCGCCGCCCTTCGCAACAATCAGGTAAAGGATCGCCGACCTCTAGCCGGGGCAGAGCGCTCGTTTTGGAGCGCCGGCGCGGCCGATTTCGGCCGAAAATGACCGAAAAATGACGTTTTTGGGGCGTCCGTTACCAAAGTGCTATTTTGCGCCTCCCGGGCGGTAATGCTGCGTTTTACGCACGCCCGCCGCGGGCAAAATTGCGCCTGTCCGCCCGCCGCCCTTCGCAACAATCAGGAAAAGGATCGCCGACCTCTAGCCGGGGCAGAGCGCTCGTTTTGGCGCCGGCGCGGCCGATTTCGGCCGAAAATGACCGAAAAATGACGTTTTTGGGGCGTCCGTTACCAAAGTGCTATTTTGCGCCTCCCGGGCGGTAATTGCTGCGTTTTACGCACGCCCGCCGCGGCAAAATTGCGCCTGTCCGCCCGCCGCCCTTCGCAACAATCAGGTAAAGGATCGCCGACCTCTAGCCGGGGCAGAGCGCTCGTTTTGGAGCGCCGGCGCGGCCGATTTCGGCCGAAAATGACCGAAAAATGACGTTTTTGGGGCGTCCGTTGCCAAAGTGCTATTTTGCGCCTCCCGGGCGGTAATTGCTGCGTTTTACGCACGCCCGCCGCGGGCAAAATTGCGCCTGTCCGCCCGCCGCCCTTCGCAACAATCAGGTAAAGGATCGCCGACCTCTAGCCGGGGCAGAGCGCTCGTTTTGGCGCCGGCGCGCCGATTTCGGCCGAAAATGACCGAAAAATGACGTTTTTGGGGCGTCCGTTGCCAAAGTGCTATTTTGCGCCTCCCGGGCGGTAATTGCTGCGTTTTACGCACGCCCGCCGCGGGCAAAATTGCGCCTGTCCGCCCGCCGCCCTTCGCAACAATCAGGTAAAGGATCGCCGACCTCTAGCCGGGGCAGAGCGCTCGTTTTGCAGCGCCGGCGCGCCGATTTCGGCCGAAAATGACCGAAAAATGACGTTTTTGGGGCGTCCGTTACCAAAGTGCTATTTTGCGCCTCCCGGGCGGTAACTGCTGCGTTTTACGCACGCCCGCCGCGGGCAAAATTGCGCCTGTCCGCCCGCCGCCCTTCGCAACAATCAGGTAAAGGATCGCCGACCTCTAGCCGGGGCAGAGCGCTCGTTTTTGAGCGCCGGCGCGGCCGATTTCGGCCGAAAATGCCGAAAAATGACGTTTTTGGGGCGTCCGTTACCAAAGTGCTATTTTGCGCCTCCCGGGCGGTAACTGCTGCGTTTTACGCACGCCCGCCGCGGGCAAAATTGCGCCTGTCCGCCCGCCGCCCTTCGCAACAATCAGGTAAAGGATCGCCGACCTCTAGCCGGGGCAGAGCGCTCGTTTTTGAGCGCCGGCGCGGCCGATTTCGGCCGAAAATGACCGAAAAATGACGTTTTTGGGGCGTCCGTTACCAAAGTGCTATTTTGCGCCTCCCGGGCGGTAACTGCTGCGTTTTACGCACGCCCGCGCGGGCAAAATTGCGCCTGTCCGCCCGCCGCCCTTCGCAACAATCAGGTAAAGGATCGCCGACCTCTAGCCGGGGCAGAGCGCTCGTTTTTGAGCGCCGGCGCGGCCGATTTCGGCCGAAAATGACCGAAAAATGACGTTTTTGGGGCGTCCGTTACCAAAGTGCTATTTTGCGCCTCCCGGGCGGTAAGCTGCGTTTTACGCACGCCCGCCGCGGGCAAAATTGCGCCTGTCCGCCCGCCGCCCTTCGCAACAATCAGGTAAAGGATCGCCGACCTCTAGCCGGGGCAGAGCGCTCGTTTTGGAGCGCCGGCGCGGCCGATTTCGGCCGAAAATGACCGAAAAATGACGTTTTTGGGGCGTCCGTTACCAAAGTGCTATTTTGCGCCTCCCGGGCGGTAACTGCTGCGTTTTACGCACGCCCGCCGCGGGCAAAATTGCGCCTGTCCGCCCGCCGCCCTTCGCAACAATCAGGTAAAGGATCGCCGACCTCTAGCCGGGGCAGAGCGCTCGTTTTTGAGCGCCGGCGCGGCCGATTTCGGCCGAAAATGACCGAAAAATGACGTTTTTGGGGCGTCCGTTACCAAAGTGCTATTTTGCGCCTCCCGGGCGGTAACTGCTGCGTTTTACGCACGCCCGCCGCGGGCAAAATTGCGCCTGTCCGCCCGCCGCCCTTCGCAACAATCAGGTAAAGGATCGCCGACCTCTAGCCGGGGCAGAGCGCTCGTTTTTAGCGCCGGCGCGCCGATTTCGGCCGAAAATGACCGAAAAATGACGTTTTTGGGGCGTCCGTTACCAAAGTGCTATTTTGCGCCTCCCGGGCGGTAACGCTGCGTTTTACGCACGCCCGCCGCGGGCAAAATTGCGCCTGTCCGCCCGCCGCCCTTCGCAACAATCAGGTAAAGGATCGCCGACCTCTAGCCGGGGCAGAGCGCTCGTTTTTAGCGCCGGCGCGCCATTTCGGCCGAAAATGACCGAAAAATGACGTTTTTGGGGCGTCCGTTACCAAAGTGCTATTTTGCGCCTCCCGGGCGGTAACGCTGCGTTTTACGCACGCCCGCCGCGGGCAAAATTGCGCCTGTCCGCCCGCCGCCCTTCGCAACAATCAGGTAAAGGATCGCCGACCTCTAGCCGGGGCAGAGCGCTCGTTTTTGGAGCGCCGGCGCGGCCATTTCGGCCGAAAATGACCGAAAAATGACGTTTTTGGGGCGTCCGTTGCCAAAGTGCTATTTTGCGCCTCCCGGGCGGTAACGCTGCGTTTTACGCACGCCCGCCGCGGGCAAAATTGCGCCTGTCCGCCCGCCGCCCTTCGCAACAATCAGGTAAAGGATCGCCGACCTCTAGCCGGGGCAGAGCGCTCGTTTTTGGAGCGCCGGCGCGGCCGATTTCGGCCGAAAATGACCGAAAAATGACGTTTTTGGGGCGTCCGTTACCAAAGTGCTATTTTGCGCCTCCCGGGCGGTAACGCTGCGTTTTACGCACGCCCGCCGCGGGCAAAATTGCGCCTGTCCGCCCGCCGCCCTTCGCAACAATCAGGTAAAGGATCGCCGACCTCTAGCCGGGGCAGAGCGCTCGTTTTTGGAGCGCCGGCGCGGCCGATTTCGGCCGAAAATGACCGAAAAATGACGTTTTTGGGGCGTCCGTTACCAAAGTGCTATTTTGCGCCTCCCGGGCGGTAACTGCTGCGTTTTACGCACGCCCGCCGCGGGCAAAATTGCGCCTGTCCGCCCGCCGCCCTTCGCAACAATCAGGTAAAGGATCGCCGACCTCTAGCCGGGGCAGAGCGCTCGTTTTTAGCGCCGGCGCGGCCGATTTCGGCCGAAAATGACCGAAAAATGACGTTTTTGGGGCGTCCGTTACCAAAGTGCTATTTTGCGCCTCCCGGGCGGTAACCTGCGTTTTACGCACGCCCGCCGCGGGCAAAATTGCGCCTGTCCGCCCGCCGCCCTTCGCAACAATCAGGTAAAGGATCGCCGACCTCTAGCCGGGGCAGAGCGCTCGTTTTTGAGCGCCGGCGGGCCGATTTCGGCCGAAAATGACCGAAAAATGACGTTTTTGGGGCGTCCGTTACCAAAGTGCTATTTTGCGCCTCCCGGGCGGTAACTGCTGCGTTTTACGCACGCCCGCCGCGGGCAAAATTGCGCCTGTCCGCCCGCCGCCCTTCGCAACAATCAGGTAAAGGATCGCCGACCTCTAGCCGGGGCAGAGCGCTCGTTTTTAGAGCGCCGGCGCCATTTCGGCCGAAAATGACCGAAAAATGACGTTTTTGGGGCGTCCGTTACCAAAGTGCTATTTTGCGCCTCCCGGGCGGTAACTGCTGCGTTTTACGCACGCCCGCCGCGGGCAAAATTGCGCCTGTCCGCCCGCCGCCCTTCGCAACAATCAGGTAAAGGATCGCCGACCTCTAGCCGGGGCAGAGCGCTCGTTTTTGGAGCGCCGGCCGGCCGATTTCGGCCGAAAATGACCGAAAAATGACGTTTTTGGGGGCGTCCGTTACCAAAGTGCTATTTTGCGCCTCCCGGGCGGTAATTGCGTTTTACGCACGCCCGCCGCGGGCAAAATTGCGCCTGTCCGCCCGCCGCCCTTCGCAACAATCAGGTAAAGGATCGCCGACCTCTAGCCGGGGCAGAGCGCTCGTTTTTAGAGCGCCGGCGCGCCGATTTCGGCCGAAAATGACCGAAAAATGACGTTTTGGGCGTGGCGTCCGAAAGTGCTATTTTGCGCCTCCCGGGCGGTAAGCTGCGTTTACGCAACGCCCGCCGCGCGGCAAAATTGCGCCTGTCCCCCGCCGCCTTCGCAACAATCAGGTAAAGGATCGCCGACCTCTAGCCGGGGCAGAGCGCTCGTTTTTGGAGCCGCGCGCCGGCCACAATTTCCGAATGACCGAAAATGACCGTTTTTGGGGCGTTACCAAAGTGCTATTTGCGCGCCCCGGGCGGTAATGCTGCGTTTACGCACGCCCGCGCGGGCAATTGCGCCTGTCCG
>CAAHFI010943732.1:0-10351 GCA_900893395.1 Euglena gracilis
CCAAGGCCCCACCTGCCAAGGGGGGCATGGACCCCAAAAGATCAAAAGCATAAGAATTTTTGGCATCTTGTCACAGTTGGAATCCTTGACGAGGTCCGTTTCAGCAGCTTTTTATGCCAGGAGCAACAGGTGTACATTATAATGGATGGTTCATGCTCCCACAGTGTCTGAAAGAGCTGCAAAAACAAAAATGTGACAAAAACATTTGGGCCAGAGCTTTCAGTCCATCATGACCCTAACCCGAATATGTACCGCCCGGGGGGCGAACAGGATGCCGATGAACATCACCACCATGTACTGCAGGCCCGCCTCTGTGAAACAGACTGCTCGCTGTCCATGCCGTTCTGGTAGAACACGGAGCCCAGCATCGGCGGCAGGTACCCTATTTGACCAAGGGACAAGGTGGGGCGGGGGCTGAGAAAGATGCGCACCCTGGAGATGGCCTTTGGACAGCTGTGACACTGTGAATCTACCGTGCCCGTGCGCATCTCTCAGGGCTTTGCCTGCTTCGGTGCCGGTCTGCCCACTTGTGGAGGTCCGCTTGTTACCGGCCTGCTTGGCACTTGTGGAGGTCCCGCGTGTTACTGGATGGGCTCCCCGCACCTCTAACTATATGCCTCTACACTTCGGGTTTCGGTTGATGCTCGGGTGACAGGCAAATAAATCGATTCACTCTGAATACACCAAGTTTTGAGGCTGTCACCACCCATCATTCTCCGGCTGAAAAGGCGCTTTGGAAAAGCAACCAGCACGGGTCCGACGGTCTGCTCTGTACCGACCATGCTTCAGGGGGCTGCCTGCGTACAGCGATGATGATGCAGGTGAAGAACCGGGAGAGGTTGTAGCCACGGGCAGGCCTCGCCTTGACTGGTGTTCCCCCCCCCCAACGACTCAATCGCTGGGTGAAGCTGGGGGCCAACTTCACACTCCAGTGGCCAATGAGACAAACCCGGCTGAATGCTTTTTAAAGAGGGGTTGATATTGACCCCAACCCCCTGGTTGCCAACTTTGTTTGGGGATAAATTGTGCCCCCCACCCGGCCAACCTCAGGGGGTAAACAACCCCCCTCTGAATAGAAGCCCTACCCCCGTCGGTTTGCGACCAGCGTTCCGAATGATGCCCCCCCCCCAATAGTAGGACTCCCCCCATGGCTTGTCTGGGATTTGCCATTTGGCTTCTTCAGCCATTGATTCAATGAGGTTAGGTCAGTTTACGTTTAATGAACCAAGCATCCACAGAGTATTCTGCAAAATTTGACATGGCTAGGAAAGGTAGGGTGTGCAGACGTACAAAGAAATTTCTTCAGTGACGCTCGGACCCCTGGTTTTGACCACTTTTGCGAAGAGAAAAGTATCCCCCCGCCGAATAGAAGCCCCCCCTCGGTTTTCAAGCAACGTTCTGAATAGTTGCCCCCGGGGGCTTCTATTCAGGGGGGGCCGCTGAGATCTCATCCTTTAATGGGTAAAAGCGAAGCTTACCACCGGTGAAAAAGGGGGGATTTGCCTTCCCCCCCCCCCGCCGCCCCTGAGTAGATTGCGAAAACCGCGGATTATCACTATGACCCCGGCCGCTTCCTGGAAATTTTCTTCTCAGTCGTGAGCGTTTCCGAATTAGCCCCCCAACTCCCTGCCAGGCCCGAATTATTCACCCGCGAAGGGGTCCAAACTGGGCAGGTTTGGCCCACCCCCCCTCTTCCGACTTTGCCATTTCGCTTAGGTCCAAAAAAACGGTCAAAGAATCGAATTTTCAAAAATATCTCGAGAAAACATACATTATTTCCGGAAGTGTCCCACTGCCTTTTTTTTGGGGGGATTTTGATTTTTTCCCGACTTTTTTGTCCCCAAAATGGCCGAAAACGGCCAAAGTCAAAACATGCCAAAATTGTACAAAATGGCCAAAATTGGCCGAAAATGACCGTAATTTGGGCTAGGCGGGAGTTGTGGGAAATCAAAATACTGCTAGATACGGCGTTCCAAGGGCTTCAGATTTTGTCCCCAGACATTTCCTTTGATTATGCTTCATTTTCGAGATATTTTGAAAACAAACATCGATTGCTCTCCCGATTTCTTTGTCAGATATTTTGAAAAAATCGATTTTTTAACAAAAAAAACCGGCCCAAAAAAACAACACCCCAAAATGGCCGCTTTGGGCTGCAAAAGCACGCCGGAACACGGCCAGGCGTGTCGGCATTTGCCCTTCTTACCTCCCGCCCCTGGAAAACCTGTTCCGCGAAATTTGCAATGCTAGTCTTTTCGGCCTTCCATTATGTGCAAATCCCATTAAGAGCTCAGCACTATTCAAAACCTGGTTTAGGGGGGGGGCACACGGGGGGGGAATGGCCTCCCTCCTACCTCGAAACTGACGGGGGGGTGGAAACCGGGCCAATTTTTTTGGAGAATTCTTGGTTTTTATATGAAAAATATCAAAATCCATCCAAAAAAAGCTCATTTTCCAAAAAAATTTCCACGTTTCTTTATGTTCAAAACAGCAAAACATCAAAAAAAAGCAGTATGCTGAAAAGTGAGGAACAGGGGGCATATTTGTTCATTTTCCGGCGCAATGCCAGAAGAAAATCTTTTTGCCACTTTTGGAACCAGTCAAGGAAGGGGGTGGGGGGTGCAGACCACACCATTGCTTAGGGACCCCCAGGGGGAGGTCACTTTCCCATCTGGAAAAAAAAAACAGTCAGTAACGTTTCCCAAAAAACCAGTCAGTCACTTTATCCCCAGGGGGGGATCGGCCACTCTTAAATGCGCTTACGTTGGCAAGGCACCATTGCCAAAAAATCGCAAAAAAAATCCAAAAAAATTACAGCGCCTTTGGCGCCAGGCCAGTCACTTTTCATTTTCGGGTCTACCCCACTCCTGAGGGGGGGGGGGGGGCTCTTGGCCGGAAAACCTGTCAGTCACTCTGAAAAAAACCAGCGCCAACCCCCGGGGGGGGGGGGGGAAGGTGTTAAGCGGTGTGGTCCAGTCCGGTATGGTGTGGTCCAGACGTCCAACACCAGGGTGGGGGTGGTCCGGACCCCACCACCTTCCTCCCCCCGGGGGGATCGGGACCTAACTCCCTCCTTGCTGAAAAAACATGGGTAAACACCGGGGGGGGGGGGGTGCTTGACTTGCAAAATATTGGTAAGAACCGGGATGGAGGTGCTTAGACAAGGGGTAAAATTTTGACTGCAAAAAAAATCAGGCATATCGCGCCAAAAAAAAAAACCCTAATTTGGAGGTCCAGTGTGGCACTCACAGGCATTTGGATACCCCCCCGGCAATTGTCGCGCGACAAATCGGACAGCACGGAGGGGGGTGACAATTGCCCGGGGCGTCAATTGCCCGGGGGCGTCAAATTCCGGGGGGGGGGGCGGGGGGGTACAAAAACCAACAATATCTCACTTATATCAGGCTGCAGAAATTTCTAAAATTTCAAAACGTTCGAAAAATTTCTCTGAGAACGCACACAAAATGAGCGTAACTGAAGGGCTTCCCATCCAACCCTGGGCACATCGTACGCTCCGGTGGGGAGGTGTTATGCCCCTGGCGCGAGGTGCCGACGGAAATGGTTCCAATTGCAGGACCATCCAGGCACTGCCCTCCCTGGTCCTGCCGGCCCGTGTGGCCCGGCAGGGTTCAGTAACGGCCTGGCTGGGGGTGCGCCAGTGGAGGAGGAACCACTTCCGCAGAAGCATTTCGCATTGCCGCTGCAGCGGGGCCTGGTGGGACTGGCCTGTGGCTGGAAAAAGTGGGTGTGTGGTTCGTGTGTGAATGGCGCGTGTGTGTGAATGTGAAAAAGTGTGTGTGGATGTGTTTGTGTGTGTGTGTGTGTGTGTGTTTGTGTAGTGTGTATGTGTATGCGCGCGTGTGTGTATGTGTATGTGGATGCGCATGTGTGTGCATGTGCATGTGTATGTTCATGTATGTGTGTATGTGTATGTTTATATGTAGTGCATGTATGCATGTGTATGTGTCTGGATGTGTAAACACGCGTAAACACGTGTGTAATGTGTGCTTGTGTCTGGGAACGTGTGCATGTTTCTTTGTGGTTGTGTTGTCACAAGCCACCCACCTACACACCCACCCGTGTACTTGCTCATTCACTCAACAACGCACGCATACACACCTGCATGAACATACACATGTGCACGTAGCAAAACATATACATAACACAAATGTGTGTACACACAACACCACACACACATACACAGAACTCAACGTCCTCATGCCCATATCCAGTATCGTGTGTATTCCCAGGCACAGGTGGAGGTGAGTACCAATGGTATTTACTAACCCTTTTGTAAACATGATCGTTGAAAGGAGAGTCCAAAATCACACAGAATACGGGGCAGGAATTCGATGGGATCAGCCACATCCCATTCACTGGTAGCTGGACGACAGCTGTTGCCCCGTTGGTTGCATAGCGGCCCCAAGCTCGACCTCGTTCTGCCCGCACAGCTGGCTGGTGCGGTACTGTTCTGGGAAATCCACGCCCTCCGTGGCCAGCACGTTCAGCATCCAGGTGGCCGGGTTCTGCTCCCCGTCGTGTTGGGGGCAGACCAGACACCCAGAATTCCAATACCGCTCACGACGCCACATGCCAACTCGTGCTGTACATGTAGGTGAAGGGAAAGCCATACCCGGATGAGGCCCTGGGAATCACCCCACAGCTTTGCCCCGGGGATGCCCCCCCCAACGTCCGAGCTTCAAACAGAAAAAGGCCCCGAAGCATGAGACCACGCTGACCCACTCCAAAAAAAAATGCTGCCACTGAGCAAACAACCCCACAGGAGTCCAAACAATTTTGGCACATTTGTACAAGCCGAGAAAGCGAGGGAAAGGAAGCCCTCACCTCGTTCTCACTGGAACTAATGTGGAAAGTCTCCCGTAATGTAGAACAAGTAAGTTTCTTTGGAACCACCTCAGTGAAAGACACTTTTCATTTGACATTAGAAGTGGGCATGAGAGACGAAAAGCCAGTAACGCCACGTGAGGTGGATGCCCTTGGACTGGCTGGGGGGCCCCCGGGATGGCGTTGAAGTACGCCACCAAATTGGCGGAGTTGTGCCCCGTCTCCCCGAAGAACACCGTCTTGCCCCGCGGTCCACGGCAGGCTGGGGCATGAGCACCCCTGGCTGGCAAGTATTACCGAGCAGGAGAGGAGGGTACTTCATAGGGGGAAGAGGTGCTGGCAAACCACTGGACAGGGTCAGATAACCCCTCCCCCCAAATAATACCCCCGGGGTATAATTTTTTGCCCGAAGTGCCGGCCTGAGGGGGGGGGTATTATTTGGGGGGTGATACCCCAAAAATTTCGATGTTTTGGAAGTCCCATAGGACCAAAAAATAGCACCCAAAACCCCCCTTTGGGGTCATTTTTGTCCTTTCTCTTGAAATTTAGCATTTTTGGAGGCCAGACGATCCAGAATAATCATTTTTTTTGTAATTTGTTGTCAGAGATTGTGATTTTGCCCACATTTTCAGGTCAAAATCTGGGTCGTCGGCCCGAGATCGGGGGGGGGGTTAACCCGGTCGCCGAAGTCGGACCCGAGGGGGGGGGGGCTATTATTTGGGGGAGGGTTTGACGCTGGCAGCCACGGAGAAGAGTGAGGGCTGGGGTCGAAATGAACCCCCGACACACACTGACGTCGGTGGGACGCGGTGCGAGCCCCAGGCTGCCCAGCAGCAGCAGGTGGCCGAACATACCGAAGAGGTACGAGCTAGGTTGGTGGATGGTGCAGATGAGGGTCCGCCCCGACGCCGCCACCGCCTTCAGCGCGTCCATCACGACGTCCGCCGCCATCGAGTCCAGCCCCGACGTGGGCTCGTCGGGCCGGTGGGGGCGCCCAGGCCGGAGGGTTGGGGTGGAGGCACGGTTGCACTTCAGGGGCAACCATCCTGCCAACGCAGCGTCCGAGCGTGCACGGCGGAGCGGGGCGACGAATGCGGGGCGGAGGAATCCGCAATTCTGCGCTGCCGATGCAGTCTGTGTGTCGGAGCACCCCCCTTCGACGTCCAATGCCTGTCCTCCAAAACCAACCCAGCCCAGTCCAGCCGAGCCCAGCGCGGGACCCCCAAAAATCAGGGGGCGGGGACCCTCACAAAGATTGGGCCATATAAGGGCATTTCCCAAACAGTTTTTTTGGCACTTGGCGCCGAAACCCATACCCAGGGTCTTGCCTCAGACCCACCACCCGCTCCCGCCCCTCAAGGGAGCCTTCTTGAAAAAAGAAACTTGATTGGCAAGGGCTCAAAATAAAAGTCCCCAAACCTGGGGGTGCCTGGGACCCCCCCATCCAAAAAGTTCAAATGTATCCCTCCGGCGCTTTGCACCAAAATCACTTTAGATTGTAATTATTTTGCATATTTTTGCCTAGGAGTGCCCAAAATAGCAGTTTTTGTTAGAGGGGAAATTTTCCAGCCCGGCGCTTTGCGCAGATCCAAAAATTTGGCCAATCCTCCAAAAAGACGTCCTCCGACTCGGGGTGGGGGGGGGGGTGGTGGTTGGACATGGGGTATTCGTTGGACATGCAAAATGCCCCAAAACTGCGCGTTCTGAAAATCGCCCAAAAATATTGAAAAAAACGCTTCACTTCCTCGGCGTCTTTTTTTTTCACTGGGGAATTTTTTTGGTTCTGGGAATCCCAGACACCCAGTCCGGAGGGGGAGGGAGGGAGAGTTGGACCAGCAATGCACAAAAGCACCACTTACTGTGTACCCTGGGGGAAGGGCAAATGCTCAGAAATAACAGTGTGCTAGAACAGGGGGTTGATTTTTCAGGAGCAATTGGAGTCAGGCAGCCTTTACAAAAAACACGTGCACCAGTCGTCTGTCCATGCCAGCTAGTCCCCGGGAACCAGGGCGGCCCCAGCCGAGGAACAGCACCGCCGGGTTGGCCGCCATCTCCACCCGATGGTGACCCGCTTCACCTGCTCCACGCTGAGCCCGTCGGGGGGCACCCACCACGACTCTTTCCCCGGAGCTCCAGAGAGTGGGAGAGTGCCACACCAGCTGGCCAAGAAGGGAGGGGCCCACGGCATGTTCTGGGTGGTGAGCAAAGGCCCAGGAATCCCTGCAAACAAACCTTTGCGGCGGAGGGGGGGGGGGCGGAGACGTGGGGCGGATTTGCTTTGGTGCCGATGGTGCAGTGCGCGATTTGCTGCAGGTTCAGCATGGCGACGACCTGCCACACAAACGCCTCCTTCTCGGCCCCAGGCAACCCCTACGGACGTCCAGCACGCCAATCGAAGCGCGGGTCAATGCACAGCCAGCTGCTCACGAGATCGACATCAACTGTAGTCATTTTGGGCAATCCGAACCATTTTTTGGGAGCCATTGTCCTTTTGCGCCATTTTTTGACATTTTCATCCATTTTAATTACAAAAAAAGACTTCTCTGAAATGTGCAATTGCAAAAAAAGCGAAATTAAATAACACAAAACTATCCACAATCACACAATAACACAATCATTGAACCAACGTCATTTACAAAAAGATCCCTTCTGACCGGGGAACCCCCTGCAAAATTCGTGGACCGATCTTTTTGGCCCCAACCCCTGCACCCTGCACTTTGTGCCCAAAACCATTGCCCAATTAAATATTCTTCCCAAAGGAAATTTGCTGTCATGTGCTATTTGCTAATCCTTGTCACATAATTCAACACTCTAACAAAACGACAGAACATCATGGCATTTCATTTGATTTAATTATGAATATTTTGTGCTTAACACCTCGTGTTTTCCCAAAAAGATACCTTCATGTTTTTTCCCCCCTTGAAAGGAGGGGAAGAAAGAGGAGAAAATCGTCTGGACCGATCTTTTTTGGCCTTCCCCCTTGCAAAATTTGGGTACTCAAAGCTTTAGGACACCGCAAAACCACTTGGGGGCTATAATGATGGCAGAGACCAAACAGCCTTAGCGTTCCAGGAGCCTTTCCAAAAAAAATGAAATGAAATGAAATGCAAAAAATGTCATGAGCGTCGAGTATAGATACGTTTTCCATCACAAACTATCAGCAGCAGCACTGAAGGTCAGGTGTTGTCACCATTGGGGTGTGGGGGGGAGGTGGAGGATTTGCCTGGCCGGCGTCGGGGGTCTCGCGGGGCAGGCGCAGGAAGGCGGAGAAGCGCAGGGCCTCACTTACGGTGGCGGACGGGGAGTGGATGTCCATCTGCTCCACGTACCCGGCCACCCGGCTGAACGTGACCGGGTCCGCCCGCTGCCCGTTGAGCAGGATGGCCGCAGGGCGCGGCACTGTCACCCCCCCCCCTGTCTCGAAGTGCAACCTGCGACCGGCGAGGGGGGGGGGGGGGTCTCCCAGGGCAGAACGGAAGGCCTGGTGGGGGGTGGTCGGGTCCGAAAGTTGGTGCCCCCGGAATTAAGGGAAGAGTGGTGAGGGGGGGTCCCCCCACCACCCTGGCTGTTTGGCCGATTCCCATTCTGCCCTGGGGTCTCTGGAGGCGCGACGAAGAGGATGGCGTCAGTTACGCTTGCCGGCCGGCGCGCAGGTGGGTCCCGCAGGCCGCACCGTAGACCGCGAGCAGCCCAAAACAGAAATTAAAGAAGTGGCGCTTCCAACCGGGGTCCCCCACCCCACACACGCGCGCGCAGCGGGGTGCGATGGCCGACCGCCCTGGGGGTCTCCCTGCACCCGCCCCGTGTTCTTCCGGCCGGCGAGCACGTCGAGCAGCGTGGGGCCAGGGCGTGCCGTGTGCAGTGACAAGGAAAACGGAATGTCCAGAAAACACCAGAACTGGAAGCTTTCGGGGTGGTTTGGGTTGGGAGGAACACACCTCAGGAAATGCCCCAAACTGCTGACCTGCCAGACAGGAGGTTGTCAGAGTGTGGGTGGATCACAGCAGCCAAATAGGTAGATAGGTTGGTAAATGGGTTGGTTGGTAGGTGGGTGGGTAGTGTGGGGCAGGTCGGTAGGTAAGATGCCTAAGTAGGTCGTCAGGTAGGTGGGTAGGCAGGTAGGTGGGTAGGTAGGTCGGTAGATGGGAGGTAAGCAGGAAGGTAAGCAGGTAGGTAAGAAGGTGGATAGTCAGCAGCTGGGTAGGCAGCAGGTATGTAGGGTGGCAGGACGGCAGAGAGGCAGGGAGGCAGGCAGGTGGGTAGGGTTGTATACACTTTATTTTGGCAGTAATCAAGCACCACAACAAATATTATAAAAAATATTCGATGGAATCAAGCAACAAATGTGCTCATGTGAGGTACACAATACTTGACAACAATAATTTTTGCAAGACACACGTGTGTATCCAAACATACAAATGCCACGCTAGCTGCCACGTTCATTAAAGGAACTATTGAGTCATAAATTCTCTCTTTAAATCTGAGAGTGCTTGCAGGTGAAATACATCCCAACACAAAGTGACTCACACTCAGCAACGTCTGTGCAATGTGACAGCCCACGGACCGTCCTGGGAAGTCTTTCCGGCCCCACTGGATCTGCTCCAGACTGGCAATCGCAACCACGACAACCATTCCCCTGTGGCTTCACTGCGATGGGTCCGCTTGAGGGCAGGGACCGGCTGCACGAAACGTTCTGTTTAGTTATCCGGGTACATGACCAAATCGTCGAGCTGTTCGAAATTCAGGAAAATTTACGGTACCCAATTTGTACGGCACCTTACGAAATAAAAGTTCAAAGAGTTCTAAAGCAATTTGGGAGAAATGTGAAATGAAAAGGCAAACAAAAAATGCAGCCGTTTCTCAAATCACTGATTGCCAACAACCCACCCATTGCAACGATGACATACCTGAGGAAATCCAGTTTTGGTCGATTTCATGCTTCGCCCCAGAATGCCGAAATTAAATGGACCATCGGTGGTTTTAATGCTGCCTTTCTTGAGGTTTATGCTCCCCTTTCTTCTAGCTGCACCTTGCAATCCTTTTGCGAACAATGCTTAAAAGGGGGAGAATGTTTGAAAACACTCCGAGCCTGCAACCACATCCACCCAAACCGGACCTCTCCCTGTCCTGTGTATTACGCCCACCTAAACCCTGGGAAGATGTGACCAGACAAATCAGCCTGTTATACGCCAGGGTGACAACTTCAACTGGGCGGTAGATGAGGTGGCTTGATGGCCTTTTGGGGGGCCCCATGCCAGGCCTGGGGGGGAGGGTGGCAGAGAACCAGTCTGGCCCCATCAGGCGGTCAGGGTACCGGGCTTGGCGAAGCCGCTGACGCCGTTGAGCAGCCGCAGCCCCAGCTTGGCCTCCTTGCCCTTCTTGCCCGGGATGTCCACGTCGTAGTTGATGGCCTTCCACGCCAGCGTGTACGGCGTGAAGGCATGGGCTCGGGGGCAGGGCCTTGAGGGCACGAACCCAGTTGAGGGTGGGGGGGTATGGGTTTTTATGT
>CAAHFI010947528.1:0-15275 GCA_900893395.1 Euglena gracilis
AAGATGGACGGCGACATCACCGACGGCAGCTGGGTGGGCATCCAGCAGCGCGGTACCCGAGAGCAGGCGTATCGCATTCCCGAAGGTGTCGTCCGATACCTGTGCGAGCGCACCCCCCAACCCGCCAAGCAGCCGTGCCGCCCAGCGCGATACCGCCGTCGCCGGCACCCGCACCCGCGTCCGCCACCGCACCGCCAAGCCGGACGGCGCTGCCCCCAAGCAGCGGCGCTGTCCCAAGCCCCGCGCCAACGACCGCCATCGTGCACCCGCCAAGCATCGTGCACCCCGCCGAGGCACAACGATCCACCCGCCGAGCCCGTCACCACCGCCGCCGACGAGCCCACCCCCGCGGAAGGTCCACAAGGTCACCGTCCGTCCGTGGCAGTACCGCCCCAGCCGGCCCTTCCAGGTGGGCCGCATGGAGAGGCGGGGCGGCAGCTACAGCTGATGCTGGATGTGGTCATCGAGATCGACGGCCGGGAGGAGAAGGCGAAGGCCCTCATCGACACGGGGGCGCAGACGTCGCTGATCCGTCGGGACTTGTTCCCGAACGGATGTTTCCGCCGCAGCGAGCGGCCGCTGCTGCTGCGGACCGTGAACGGCGACCTGCTGGCAGGCGGCAGCAACGAGGCGGACGTCCTCCTGGTGTTCAACGCGAGGAGTGAAGAGAGAGGAGTGGAGGAGTGAAGAGGTGGCACAGCCAGATCACCGTCCATGACGGTGATATAGGGTGTGACCTGATTCTGGGTTACCCCTGGCTGAAGGAGCACAGGCTGGATGTGCAACCCTGGCGGGATGCACTCCAGCTCCACGACGACCCCCGATGGGTCATCGCCGGCACCGAAGCAAGCGAGATCGCAGCGCTAAGCACACGCACCCACGCGACCGTCCGAGCCCGCAGCCCGTCGCCGTTGCCCCGCACGCCGTCCGAAGTGGAGGAGGAGATGGAGGCCGAGGTGAGGAAGATGAGGCTCACCGTCGGGGTCAACGGCCCCGACGGAGACGAGGAGGACGAGGCCCTGGACGCCGAGGAGGAGGCAATGGTGGCCAAGGTGCTGATCGACGCGGCCAAGGAGGCGAAGGAAGTCCGTGGGGTGGTCACGGCCGAGGCGGAGGAGCAGCATCCGCTGGCCGTCCAGCTGCGCGCCGAGATGCTCAAGGAGTTCGAGGGCCGCGTCTTCTGCGACCGCGTCCACCCCGATCCGCCGCCCCGAGGCCAGCACGGGATGGCGGTGCTGCGCCTCAAGCCAAACGCCCAGCCGGTGGTGGGGAGGGTGATCCACCTGAAGGGCGAGCGGCTGGAGGCGCTGCGGGAGATGGAGGAGGAGTGCCGCCGCGACCGGAAGGTGGAGCCGGGCCGCGGCCCGTGGCGGGCGGCGGCCTTCCCGATTCGGAAGAAGAACGGGAAGTGGAGGATGGTGTGTGACTACGCGGTGACGAACCTGCAGATCATGGCGGACAGCTACCCCTTGCCCTTGACGGAGGAGATCGTGGCGGAGCAGGCGAAGTGTACCCTCTTCAGCACCATCGACTTGCGGGACGCGTTCCACCAGGTGGCCTTGGCGGAGGAGAGCCGACCGGTGACGAACGTCCAGCTGCCGGGTGGGCTGTGGCAGTGGCGTGTGGTCCCGCAGGGGATCAACGTCGGGCCCGCCCTCCTGCAGCGGGACATCGACGCCACCTGCGCGGCGGTGAAGGCGCACTCCCGCCCGTACTTCGACGACATCATCGTCAGTACGCGGCAGGGAGCGGAGGAGACGGACGAGGAGTTCTACCAGAAGCACGCCCGAGACGTCCGTGAGACGTTGCTGGCCTTGGAGAAGGACAGATGGGTCAGCGACAGCCGCAAGGTCAAGCTCTTCATGAGGCAGGTCGAGTTCGTGGGGCATGTCCTGGGGCACGGCAGGAGGGCGCCTGCCCCAGGCAAACTGTCGGCGGTGCAGCACTGGCAGCTGCCGCCGACGGTCAGCAGTCTCCGCGCGTTTCTCGGTCTGCAATTACTATGCGGGCTACGTGAGACTCTACGCGGTGGCGGCGCCGTTGCAGGAGAAGCTGAAGTTGCCGAGGGAGCTGACCAAGGCGGGATCCAAGCACCCAGTGGTGTGGACGGAGCAGGAGAAGGAGGCGTTCGACAAGCTGAAGAAGGCCCTCGTCGCCGACCTGGAGCTGTACCACATCGATCCAGCCAAGCCGTTCGTCCTGCGCACCGACGCGTCGGACTACGCCATCGGAGCGGTGCTGGAGCAGTTCCCGAAGATCGACGGCGTGCCGCGGGTGGAGGACCTGCGGCCGGGGGCCTCCGTCCCGGTGGCCTTCATGTCCCGGAAGCTCACCGAGGGGCAGCGCCTTCGGTGGGATGTCCGGGACAAGGAGACGTATGCCGTGGTGGCCGCCCTCGACAAGTGGGCGGGCTTCCTGCTGGACAACGAGATCCTCGTCCTGACCGACCACCGCAGCCTGGAGTCGTGGTACAAGGAGTACGTCGCCGGAGTGGGCCCGCAGGGGAGGCGGGCCAGATGGCATGCGAAGCTCAACGAGTTCCGCATCACCGTGGTGCACGTCCCCGGCGAGACCAACGTGGTGGGCGATGCCATGTCCCGCTGGGCCTACCCGGCCTCACAAGGCTGGCGTGACACCTCGTGGCACGGCACCGAGGCCGACACGAAGGAGATGAAGGCCCACATCCTGGAGGAGAAGCTGCGCGAGAAGTCCACCCCGAAGGCGGTGCATCCCGAGGACGAGGAGACCAAGGCGGAACAGGTGGAGAGGTCAACCTGAAGGAGGGGAGAGAGCTGGCCGTCATCCAGCTGATCCCGCTCCAGTCGTTCGCCGCGGTCCCGTCAGCGTCCCACATCGCCGTCACCACGCGCAGCCGCCTCGACACGCAGCGCAACGCCCGAGACGCCCCAGCAGACGCCCCGCACGGTACGCGATCCGAGCACCCACGCGAGATGCACCCGTCAGCCTCGTCTCCCGCGGCCGCAGCAGTCCCACCGTCGGCATCGTCTGCGGCAGTCCACCGTCTGCGTCGTGCATCGCATCACCAGCGTCCGTGCCAGCACCATCGTCCAACGCGCCATCGCCAGCCCCATCACCAGCACCGCAGTCCACCGCACCCAGTCCATCGCACCGCCGCAGCGCCCACAGCCGGTGTGTCATCACCGGCCATGCCCGTCCCAGCGTCCGCAGCCGGTGTGCCGTCACCGGCCGCGTCAGTCCCGTCTGCAGTGCCCCAGCGGTGTGCCGTCAACCGCTGATCCCGTGCCCCCGCAGCCTGACCTGGACATCAACGTCTTCGACATGGACTGGAGCAAGGCGTATGCGGTGTGCCCGCGCTGGAAGCCCGTCTGGGACCAGGCCCACAACGGCCCGGGCTGGCCCAGCGGGTTCCAGCTGGTGGATGGGCGGCTCGTCTCGGCGGGGAGGTGGTGTGTGCCGAGCGGGCTGCTGGCGGAGGTGCTGAGGGAGCAGCACTCGGTCTCCGGCCACATTGGCGGGGACCGGCTGGTGGAGGAGGCCGAGCGCACCTACGTCTTCGCGGACCGGATGGAGGCGGCGAAGGTGGCCGCGGGCTGCAGCGGACGTGCCCGGTGTGCCAGGCCACCGAGCACCCGCACCAGCCGCTGCGGCTGAAGGTCTGCCCGACGCCCGTCCCGCCGTACATCATGGCGTCGGTGGCCATCGACCTCTTCGTGATGCCGGAGGTGGACTTCGAGGGGCAGCTGTACAACGTGTTCGCCGCCTGCGTCGATCGCCACAGTGGGTGGGTCGTGGCCACGGCCCACCACACGCGCGGCCTCACCGCCGCCACCGTGGCCAAGGCGATGTACCGGGGTGGTGGTCGCCGCACGGGCTGCCCAGCGTGATCACGAGTGATCGCGGGCCGCATTTTGCTGGCGCGTGGTGGCGCAGCATGTGCGGCCTGCACGGGATCCGCCACGCCTACGCCCAGGCGTACCACCACGCGGCGAACGGGCGGGCGGAGTCCCTCGGTGCGCAGCTGCAGAAGCGGATCCGGAGCGAGAAGGCCGAGGCCCCGATCACCTGGGTGGAGTCCCTGCCCAGGGCAGTGCAGAAGCTGAACGACTCCAAGGCGCAGCACGGCCTGAGTCCGTACGAGGTGCTGTATGGACGGCATCGGTGGACTGGTGGCGTACCGTACAAGGCCCGGTCATGGTGGAGGATGCCGTGTCGTTCTTCGAGAGACAGAAGGCCGTGGACCAGAAGGTCGCCGACGTCCTCAACGACCTCCACAAGCGGCAAGCGGACCAGAAGAACCGGAGCAGGAAGGACCTCGAGGAGTTCGCCAAGGGAGACCTCGTCTGGTACCTCCGGCCTCCGAGGCGGCCGGGCCAGAAGCTCGAGAGCTACTGGCTTGGCCCAGCCCGGGTCACCGCGCGCCGTGGCGAGCACTCGTACGAGCTGGAGCTGGAGGAGGGCCGCCGCCAAGAGGCCCACCGCTGCCAGCTGAAGGCCTACCGCGATGACACGCGGTTGTGGGGCCCGCCCAAGATGTTCGCCTACCGGCAAGCCAGACGCAGAAGACGTGGACATCGAGGAGTGGACGGTGGAGGAGATCCGGCGGCACCGCCGACGAGACGACGGCGACTGGGAGTTCGAGGTGAAGTGGGAGGGCCACCCGACTCTCACGTGGGAGCCGTTGAAGAATTTCTTCCATCGCTACTCTCACCAGATGATCGAGTACGCCAAGTCCAAGAAGCTCAAGGTGGACCTGCTGGACTACCTCCACCGCAACCCGGCTGAGGTGGCGGTCATCATCGCGGAGGTGAAGAAGCAGGAGCAGGAGGTCATCAACAACACCGAGTGGGAGACCCACCGAGGAGTGGGTCTGGCCCGACGAGGACGCAAGAAGGACGAGGAGGCAAGCAGCCAGGAAGGGGAGTCAGCGGACCCCCAGTGGGCACAGCGGTGCCTGCAGCACAGCACGTCCCGACACGCGATCCACCGCCAGCGCTAGGTCAGGATCCACCGCGGACCGTCGCCGCCGCTGCATCGCACCAGCCCGTCCCGCTGCACTTCGTGCACCACCCGTCCGACCGTCCCTCCGTCTCTGCGTTTCCCCAGCTGTCGCAGGAGGCTGATCCCCAGATCCCCTCTGCTGCGGTATCAACCTTGGTGTGTCCATCGACAGGAGCTGAGTGCGCGCAGCCCGTGTCTGCGTTCGCTCATTTGCTGCCGCACGCTGCCCCCAGGCGGCTGTGGCTGCCTCCAGGCTGCTGTGGCCGCCCCCAGGCGACGGTGGTGGCTGCCAACCAGGCTGCTGTGGCTGCCCCCCAGGCGGCTGTGGCTGCCTCTGCGATGTTCACCCATTCTCCGTATGTGCCCATTCCGAACCATTTCCCGGCTGCGGGCGGGACGCGGTGCCCCCTCCGCCTGCGCCTTCCCGGTGTGTACGGGCCGGCACCCCCCCATGCGCCGGCCTGTGCCACGCCGTCCCCGTTCCTCTCACACATTTCCTGCCGCGCACCCCCATACCCAGTGCGCCCCGTTCATCCCCTGTCCCGATGGAGCCTTCGCCACCCATGGCTCCTTCCCGTTGCACCTCCAGGACCCGTCCTCAGCCTCAAGGCGGCGAGAGGGCACCACCGCCGGTGTCTGCGTCCTCAATCCCCCAACGCAGGCCCGGTGAGTCCCGGCCCTTTCCGGCCCCAACCCGGAGGCCACCCATTTTCCCCTACCCACGGCTACCCATGCCAGCCCACCGCCCCGGGGGTGGTTGGAAAAGCCTGGCGTCAAACCGTACTGGGTAGCGGGGGTTGTATTTGTGGGGCTGCTGCTGCTGCTGCCGTTCCTTGCCTCCGATTCGCTGCCTGCTGCGCAGATTCACCAAGACGCTGGCGGAGGCTGGGTACGTGGAGTCAACGCCGCTGCCTGCTGCGCAGTGGACCAAGACGCTGGCGGAGGCTGGGTACGTGGAGACTACACCGTCGGAGGCGAGCCGACGGATGGCAGCGGATGTCTCTGCCCCTGTCCTTCACACTGACACTGATACTGTGGAGGCAGGAGGAGGCTGGCGCCCAAGGCCGGAAGCCAGAGGCGGGCGGCAGCCAGGGGCAGAGCAGACCCCCCAGCCGGCCAAGGGAAGACAACGGCCGGGAGAGAGCGGGGGGCGGAGGCCACACAGACAAGCCAGCGGCCCAAGGGGGCCACCAGCCAGCCACCCCCCCCCAGCAGCGAGGGGAGGCAGACAGCCAGAGCAGCCAGGCACCCCCCCCCAGGGGAACAGGGAGCCAGGCAGCCCGACCCCAAGACAGAAAGCCACCCCCCCCCAGGGGGAACCGAAGCCAGCCCCCCCGGGGAACCGAAGCCACCCCCCCCCAGGGGGAACCGAAGCCAGCCAGGCCCCCCCCCAGGGGGAACCGAAGCCAGCCAGGCCCCCAGGGGGAACCGAAGCCACCCCCCCAGGGGGAACCGAAGCCAGGCCCCCCAGGGGGAACCGAGCACCCCCCCAGGGGGAACCGAAGCCAGCCAGGCCCCCCAGGGGGAACCGAAGCCACCCCCCCCCCAGGGGGAACCGAAGCCAGCCAGCCCCCCCCCCCAGGGGGAACCGAAGCAAGCCCCCCCCCCCAGGGGGAACCGAAGCCAGCCCCCCAGGGGGCACCGAACAGCAAGGCCCCAGGGGCACCAGCAAGACGAGAGGCCCAGAGGGCCACCGAGCCAAGCCCCCAGAGGGCCACCGAGAGGCCCCAGAGGACCACCGAGCCAGGACCCCCCCCCCAGGGGGCCCAGAGGGCCACCGAGCCAGGACCCCCCCCAGGGGCCCCAGAGGCAACCGAGCCAGGACCCCCCCCGGGGCCCAGAGGCCACAAACCCAAGACCGCCCCCCCCCGGGGGCCCAGAGGCCACAACCAAGGCCGCCCCCCCAGGGGGCCAGAGAGCACGACCAAAGACCCCCAACACCAAGGCAGAAGACCCCAGGGGGACCCCCCGGGCAAAAAAAAAAAGCCCCCCGGACCCCCCGGACAAAAAAAAACGCCCCGGACCCCCCGAAAAAAAAGCGCCCCCCCCAGGGGCGCCCACACCCACCGGAGCCCCAGAGCGCCAAGCGAGAACCGAAGAGGGCGCAAGGAGCACCCCCCCCAGAGCGCCACAGGAGAACGAGCAGGCGCAAGGGAGAGAAAGGCACGCCCCCCCCCCAGCCAGCGGAAGGAAGCCAGGCAGGGGGCAAAGGAGGCGAGCCGAAGAGACCCCCAGGCACCAGAAAGACCCAAGGGAGCCCAAGGGACCGCCCCCCCCCCAACCAGCCGGGGAGCGCACCGCCCCCCCGAAAGGCTCAACACTCCGGGCTCTGCCCCCAGCCTGCAGGTCGGCGCGGCGCGGCTGCCAAGCCCCAGCAGGACTGCGGCCCCCGCCAGAGCCCGGAGGAGTTCCACCCCTCCCAAGGCGCCCACAGGAGCCTGCGGCCGGCCGCCAGCAGACCGCCCGGGGACCAACGCCAGCCAGCGACCAGGCTCCTGTGGCGCGCGAGGCCACACACGAAGGGGCGCCCCGGGCGCCAAACGCCAAAGGCCAAGGCCGAGGCCAAGGCCACACCCCTGCCCTCCGTATACCCGAACCGCCATGACGTTTGTTTGTACGATTCGTTCACTTCGCCAATGAGGTGCGCATCGCCCCCCGCTCCGCCTCCGAGGTTAGCCGAAGGCAGGCGATGCTGGGCGCCTCGGTAGGAAGGGGAGTGTGGGCGGCGGGAGGCGGCCTGGCGCCTGCGCAGTGAATTTGTGAGCGCGGGCCAGATTTGAGATTTATTTTGGTAAGAGATGCCAGCAGAAATTAGGCATTGCCTCACAGAGATTTTGGGGAATTACATTTTTCACAGGCAAGCTGGCAAACAGTGTACAAGTTTGCGTGGGACTCTGAACTGGATTCAAAGTATCAAGTCTTGTCTTCTGGGGTGCTGTGTGGGGAAGTTTGGGAAGAAGACCCCTGAAGGCTGAAAAGTTGGAATTGGCCAGAAGTCTGATGTGGTGAAATTATCTGGACACACTGGACCATCCCCCAACTTGCACAAACTTGTATGAGATTTGCAGTGCAGAAAAGCCCCGTACAAACGTACCTGTGGAGCCGGGGACACTCAGAAGTGAAATGTCATGGAAGTGGCGGGCCAGCTCAGCAGCAGAAGGGGACAAGGCAGAGGAAGGCACCAGTTGGCACACAGTGAGATGCTGTGTTGGGCCACCATGATCAACTCTCCAGATCAAGCTAGCAGCAGGTGATCCTGGAGTTGGTGCTGCTGTGGATCTTGGTTGGAGCCTGGGCTGAAGGACAGACGAATGTCAATCACAGCCCGCCATCATCATCAATAATCTCAATCTCCAAAATGTCTGTCAAGATGTCATTTCAGGGTCAAGTTCAAGTCAAGATGTCAAGTTCAATTTCAAGATCCCAAGGAATCTGTGGTGGAAGAAAGTTGTCATGTCAAGATTTCAATTTCCCAAGGTCAATCTGTGGAGGATCCAAGGTGTGATGTCCAAGATTTCAAGTTCCCAAGTTCAAGATGTCAAGTTTCAACGTCATTGGTCAATTACCCCCTGGAGATTTCGGCGCGAGGAGCCTGACCTCGTAAAAAACAGTGATCAGGGTTGTGCAACAGCCCTACAAATGCACATCTGGTGCCATCTTCGAGTTCGTCTACCTGTTGCTGCTGTGATGGCTGTGGTGTGTGCCGCCTCCCCGTTCGGTGCTGGGCCGCTTCAAGGGGGCTCTGCTCCGGTTTGGCTCGGCGGGGGTCGCCGAAGCCCCGGCTGGACCCCATGGGGGGTCATGTTGTACGGGGTAGGTCGTACGACATGGCTCTCTAAGGTGGAAAGGCTGGGGTGGAGGTAGGCGGGCCCCACATGGTATTTATCTGTGGATTTGGACATGTTTACGATTATCTGTGGATTCGAAGATTTGGCAATTTAAATTCGAGAACCGCCATTCGTCACTTTTCCATGTCGCTGCTGCGTGTGTGTGTGTGTGTGTTGAATTTTTATCTCCGGCCCGCTCATTTTTTACTTCCGTTTTGGACAATTGCCTGGCAATTGTTTTTGGGAAGGGGGGTGTGAGCGCGGGCCAGATTTGAGATTTATTTTGGTAAGAGATGCCAGCAGAAATTAGGCATTGCCTCACAGAGATTTTGGGGAATTACATTTTTCACAGGCAAGCTGGCAAACAGTGTACAAGTTTGCGTGGGACTCTGAACTGGATTCAAAGTATCAAGTCTTGTCTTCTGGGGTGCTGTGTGGGGAAGTTTGGGAAGAAGACCCCTGAAGGCTGAAAAGTTGGAATTGGCCAGAAGTCTGATGTGGTGAAATTATCTGGACACACTGGACCATCCCCCAACTTGCACGTTTTCAGCCAAAATTCGGCCAAAAATCAATAGTTTCAAAATTTTTCCAAAATGAAGCAAAATCAAAAGAAATGTCCGGAGACCTAAATTGAAGCCCTTGGAACACTCCATCTACCGGTATTTTGATTTCCCCACAACTGTTCGCGTAGCCCGAGATACGGCTGTTTTTCAGCCGATTCAGGCCATTTTGTACACTTTTCCACTGGTGGACTTAGCCGTTTTCGGCCAAAAAAGGCGAAAATATCGAAAAAAAAATTTTTTCCCCAAAACCATGCTTCTTGGCCTCCCGGACCCGGAAAAAGGGTTTTCGAGCCGAAAATGGGCGTTTTTCGACCATCATGGCCATCATGGCCATCATGACCGTGATGGCCATGATGCGCATCATGACCCATGATGGCCATCATGACCCGTGATGGCCATCATGACCCGTGATGGCCATCATGACCCATGATGCCCATCATGACCCATGATGCCAATGAGTCTGAATTCCTGTGGGCAAATCCACCATGGTCCAAACTGGAAAAGACATTGACCAAAATTGGGATGGACAGGGCCAAAGTGGTTCTTGTGACCCCTGACTGTAGTGGAGGTTCGAGCACAAATTGGAGAAGATTGTTGGACAGAATGACTGTAGATCAGATCAGTGTGCCTGATGAAAAGGTATTCGTGCGTGAAAAAGACCAAAGGTCCTTCCGAACCCCCATTGGGGGACTCTGATCTCTGTGGTGGATGAAACCCGAATTCGTGTGTCTGAGCTTGACCCAAGGCTTTTTGGCACACCTCCATCGCAGATGCAAAAATCTTGGTCTGTCTGTCTGAAATTCGGCAATCTGAAAAAATTTGTGAGTCCACTTCACGGGTCAGTTCAGCCATGAACAAGTCCAAATCCCAGGTGGAATCAAGCTCCAGATCGTCTTTCAGGGAAATTGGCGAGAGTTCAGGCAGTTTGGGCTCACAGGGCTTTGATGGTGTGCAGGGAACAGGCGGTTTTGGCTCTTGGGCATCAACTTCCACAAAGACCTCCTTTGGTTTGTGAATGGCTTTCAAAGCTCCAAGACGTTTCCACAGTTGTTCGACAATTCGCCAATGGGGAGAGTGGTCCACCAAGGCCAAACCGTCTTCCCCGTTTCCCGCCTGCCGAAGTGATTTCCAACAAATTGCGTCCCTGTTCAAACCAAAGGAGCACACACATCTTCAAATGCAAGCGACCCAAAAGCAGTGGAAGGAATCTGACATTTTTGCATGGCGAGTTCAATCAAGAATTGGAAAAGCTGGACGCAGAGCCCACAATCAAATCGATCCTACAAGAATTTTCCGATGTTTTTGGAGAATTGCCACCCCCCGGTACCTGCAAGAAACTGGTGTCCATGGATCTGGAGCCAAAACCCGAATTTCAAGGTTCGACTGTTCGTGAGAAGTGCTTTCCCATCTGAAGCCTGATGTTTTGGAGATGGAAAGACAGGTTGACGAACTTGTCAGCTCTGGATTGGTGGAAGAATTCAAGGGTTCAGATTTTCCCAGATTCTGTTCTCGCTCATTCCTGGTGGAGAAGGACAAAGGCAAAGAAACCAAAATTGCGAAAACCAAACGACTTGTTGGTGATTACAGCAAGCTGAATTGCAAGACTGTCCCCACGTTGGATTTCTGCCGGACCTGGAAGCCACTGTTGAAGGCCTGGCTGCCCTGCGTTTCAAGTCCAAGCTGGACATGCGCTCTGGATTCTGGCAAGTGGAGTTGACTCCCGAGCCCAGGAGTTGACTGCCTTTATTTTGCCAAATGGACGCGTGTACAAGTGGAGGGTGATGCCTTTTGGTCTGAGCAATGCCCCTGGAGTGTTCCAAGAGCTAATGAACAAAGTCATTGATGATTTTCGACGCAGACCTAAAGCCAAGGAACTCCTGGAGCAAGGATGTGTGGTTGCTGCCTTCTTTGATGATGTTGGAATTGGAACCCACACATTGGAACAACACCATGAGATTTTGAGAGAGTTTTCGAAGTCGCCCGACAAGATCACCTCAGAATCAAACTGAGCAAGTGTGAGTTCATGAAAGAAAGTCTGGAGTACCTCGGATATCAACTGGAAAATGGCTGGTGGAAACCCTCAACGAAGAAAATTGAGGCTTTGCAGCGTGTTCAAGTGAAAGACTCAAATCCCTTCAACGTTTTCTCGGCGCCCTCAACTTCTATCGCCGCCACATCCCAAGGTTCTCTTTCACCTCAGCCATTCTGACTGACCTGACCAAGAAGGGTGTTCCGTTCAAGTGGACTGATGAACATCAATCTGCTTTTGAGACATTGAAAGCTTGCCGATGTCAGAAATTTGGGAGTCCCCAACAGTGATGGAGAAATTCTGATTGTCACTGATGCCTCTGATGTTGGTGTGGTGCAAGCCTCTACCAATGGCAAAAGTTGAGCAAAGACAAAACTGAGTCATTTGGTGCTGTGACCGGAGTCAACCGTGATGGAACCCTGAAACACACCCACACTGAAAGCGAAGTTCTCGTCCGCTCGGTCATTTTAATTGGAAATGGTCGCCCGCACGCCAAAATTACGCTACCTACGAACAAGAATTGCTGGGTGGGTGTTGGGCATTGCGTCCCAACGCCGAATCCTCTCACACCTGCCGATTGTCTGGCTGTGCGACCAAGCTGCCGTTTCGTACTTTGTTCGCGGGAACCCCCCTGAGAATGCCCGACTGAAACGCTGGTGGGTTTTCCTGTCCCAGTTCCGACTCCACATCCATCACATCCCTGGTGCCAAGAATGAACTCTGTGATATGCTCTCCCGTGACAACTTTTGTGAACTTTTCCAAGCTGACAGTGAGGACCTTGCCCGACAAGCTTTCCAAAGAATGGACATCCAACTTGATCTCAGAATGGAGGCTTTGGAACAAATGAAGGACCTTTGCGCCCAGGACTATCAAGAGGAGTATGCACAAGTTTGGGGGAGAATCCAACCTCACAGTGCAACCCTGATTGACGGAACCATGTTTTACCGCGACGAGAACAAATTGTGGAATGAAAAGAAGCTTGTTCTGCCGAAAGGAAAATTGCCTGACACAATTGTCTGGTGCCACACGATCAATGGACATCCTGGAATCGAAAGGACAACCTGGTTCCTGAAAAGCAATTTCCACGTTGACTTGACTCTGAAAGACCTGATGGAAGAAGTTCGGAAAACCATTTTGTCTTGCAGAATCTGTGCTGAAGCAAAACCGAACTCAGCCAAAGACCGAGGATTGGTTGGTGCGTTACCGATCCCTTCGATGGTGAATGAAATTTTGTATGTTGATTTCATCTCGATGGATGAATATGCTGGCAAGGACTACATTTTGACAATTGTCTGTGGTTTGTCCCGCTTTGCCCAGTTCATCCCCTGCCGCAAACGGATCGATGCAGAAGGTGTTCTGGAACTTGTGTTCAGAGAATGGATTCAGAAGTTCGGTCGCCCCAAAGAAATATTCAGTGACAACGATGTGCGTTTCGTTTCAGAAAGAGGATTTTGGCAATCCGCCCTGAAGGCCATGAAAGTGAAAGTAAATTTCTCAACCCCCCGAAGGCCTGAGAACAATGGTTTGTGCGAAAGGATGAATCGGAGTTTCGTACAAAACATGCGGTGTTTGATGGCAAGCCAAAAATCAAAGGACTGGATTCGCCTTGTTCCCCTGTGCACCTGGATGATGAACAACCAAGTTCACTCATCAACCCAACTGTGCCCCGCTGAACTTTTCTTCGGCCGACCCGCCTGGCAACCTGACCTTGTCCCTGAGCCTGATGCCAACCCGAATGTCCAATCCTGGATCACCAACCAAATTTCTCTTCAAGAGTCCGCTGTCCAACGGCTGAAAGCTCTCAGAGAAAAGGCGCTTCAGAGAAACAACCGTGGAAGGTCAACCGCTGTCTATCAAGTCAATGACTATGTCCTGGTCCATCGCAATCGGTTTCCCCAATGGCCAACTGCAAAGTGGGATCTCAATGGTTTGGACCTTTCCGAATCATCCAAGTCAAGCACTCCGCTGTTTTGCTGAGAGCGTCCCCGAAACTGGGAGGTGAAGTTGAAGTCGCTTTCGAGTTCCTGAAGCATTTTCCAAACCAGCCTGAAGAACTGAGCGACAATGAAGACGAAGCAGAAATTTCCGTTCGGGATGAGGCAAACCAACCTGAAGCCCCACCTGAGGAACCCAACACTGAAGAAGATGGATTTTTTGAAGTTGAATCCATCCAGACCCACAAGTACAAACAAGGTGGAGGTTCCTGACTGTGTGGAAAGGCTATGGTCTCCGAGACGCAACTTGGGAACCAATCAAAGCGTTCATCCACAATGATGGTTGTCTGACCAAAGCTTTTGTGGATTATTGCGAGTCCAAGAACTTGAATGTCCCGCTGAAAAACGCTCAAGACCTTGCCTCCCGAATTCCTGTCCGCATGGCTACCCTGTTTTGCTTCTCCGATGAGTGAGCAAACCAAACTCTTCAACTTTGAGTGCCTGCCTGGCTTTTCCGCAAGAGGATCCGAACCCAGTAGGAGCCCATGGAAGCCTGAGGTGAGTACCTTCAAGGTTTTCTGATCTTTGACCCCAATCCAGACCCAAAGTCTCTGCTGAGGATGCTGAATTTCAGTAGGCAACCCATTGAGAAACGGCGTCGTTTGTCGCAAACCTGCCCTGCCTGTTTGCGAGGGGGAGATTGTAACGCCGTAGCCTGATTTACCAGTGGACAGATCACTTTCCCTTACCCAGGCGTCGCTTTGCGATGTCTCCTCCTTGGCAGCTCTCTGCTGCGGGATTTCACTATCAACTGCTTCGCGACAGTTTCGCTACTGTAATTGTAAATTTACTCTCACCTCCTCTTCACAGTTTTGGGCAGTGCACATTACGTGCTTTGCCTTGGTGTCACTGCTCGCCGAAGCTGCAATTGGCACCAGTGGGGTGAGGTGGAGGTGGCCCCGGATGTCCCAGAGGGCGTCGTGGTAGATAAGGAAAGTCCGGCCGCGCAGTCCCCCAGGTAGGAATGTTTCCCCTCCGTGACAGCGCGTTCGCTTTCTGATGAGGCGGTGCTGTCCCAGGGAGAGGAGGGGCACGAGCGGATAGGTGTGTGCGAGGCACGAGGCGGACGTTCCGAGTAGCTTGCGCGGGAGACGGGCCTCACTAGCCCCCGGGCACTGTTCAGTGGAGGGTGCCTGGGTGGTGTATCCGCAGGGCCACAGTTGCCCAGACTGGGGCCGGGAGCAGTGCCGTCCCCCTGGCCCGGTAGATAGGCACCGCGGCAGGGTCATGCTGCCCGAGGAGATGCTCCGAAGGCCAGCCAGCACATTGGACCAGTCCGGTGCGAGGAGGATGATGTTGCCCCCATGGCGGAGGACGTGCTCAAGAACACGAGGGGAGCAAGAAAAAAGGCGGGTTGCACCATATTGAATTCGGCAGAAACCAGTTCTGGAGGAAGGCGTCCTCCCTTTGTGACCAGAAGTGGGCTAGCTGTGTGTTGTTCTGGTCGGCGGAGGCATCGATGGTGGGCGGGTTGTCAGGCGAAAGGCCCGGACTACGACTTGATCCACGGGGGGTCCAGCAAATAAATCCTAGCGTGTACTCGCGCGTGGGAGGTCCTCAAGGGGTCGTGTGGCACTACTGGGGCCCGGATTGCATTCGACGTCTCCAGCGGTGAGGATGTTGTCGCCCCTGCCGGTGGATGAGTGAGGCGAGACAGGTGCCGGGCTGTTGGATCCAGCGGCGGTGACCTTCCTGTGGCCGTGTGAGTAGACCGCATGCTTGTTATCATCTTCGTCGTGTGCATCGTCGCCTTCCAAGTCGCTTTCCAAGTCAGAGAGTGCCGGGTAAGTGGTTTCTGTCGACCATCCACAGACCTTGCAGCGGACCAGCCACCACTCGCCATTTGGTAGGGATTCCAGGTGGTGTAGGTCCCAGCGCCAAT
>CAAHFI010947536.1:0-15320 GCA_900893395.1 Euglena gracilis
CGATATGCGCAGGATTCGCGCGACGCGCGGTGTGCGCAATTAGCGCTTGGGGGGGAATGCGAGGGGGAAAGCGCATGCATTGATGTGCCTATGCGCTTCGGGGGGAATGTGCACATAGTGCTGAATTTCTCTTGCACTTGACAAAAATCAGTCAATGAATAGAGCTCTCCGTTGGAGATAGAGTGTGGGGGGATTAGTTTTGATGTATATATTCTTTGTGTTTGGTTGGTGATTGTGTGGAAAGTTCTCCCAGAGTGCACACCATGGGGGGAAGGTGCGGAAGTAGTTGTCCTGGTCGCGCATGTCGGTCAGCGGGGTGAGTGTGTAGTAAAATTTGAGCATGCGATTTTGGAGCTGCTGGGGTGTACAGGATTGTCTGCAATCACAAACTGTGGAAACGAAAGTTGGTAGCAGCTGGGCACTACTCGACACCGTTTAAACTTCAGGCCTTAGGGCTTTCGTCTTTGGAACCCAGTGGAACGAATGGGGGTTAAGCTACTTGTTACCCCTACCATGTGGAACGTTTGTGGATATGCGGTGGGCAGGGGGGCACTTTCTCTTTACCGGTTGAAACGGTGTTGGTGTTGTTGAAACGGTGTTGCTGTCATCGAAAACGGTATGTAAAGTGATGATTAGTGAAGTTTGAGGGGGGGAAGAATTTTGCGGTGTCGTGTGCATTCTTGGAGCGGGAATCCACTCAACCACATGGACATTCATGGGCTATCATGATAACCACAACCGGAAACACAAAACGGTCTATATGTCAAACATTTGGCAGAATTTTGAGCGGGGACCGGAAAATCCTGGAACGATGACCAGAAAGGATACTGGGCAGGGGATGACTAGGGTCGACTCCTGTCACCTCCTTTCTAGTACCTCTGTAGTCCACATCCCTGGGTTTCGGGTGTCTTCACTCAAATCGAACCGGTGGCCTATCAGCCATTGACTTGACGCATATACGTCTCTGAATTTATGAGCGCTAAAGTAGGGATGATCCCTTTTATTACGTGGGGTATCATCCCCCTCCCTGCCCGAAGCCGGGTGATAATCTCAATAGAGGTTGTCGTTGACCTACCTTATGCCTCTTATGAAGTATGATCTTTTGAACTGCGAGTCATATCGCGATGGCTTGGGTGGGGAGGAGTCGCATAGCGACATTTGGGTGAGGGGTGGTTGGTTGATCCGCACAGTGAACATGTGGATCGTGATCGAATTTTGAATTTGCGAATGCGCATTTTTGAAAACGAGAACTGCATGATGAGGCTGATCCTCTTGGCTTGTGTTGCGCTTTCGCGCTGCGGGATTTGGACAATGGCAAGAATATGACCTTTTTGTTAACAAAAAGCACAATTTGTCCAAAAATTCATCTGAAGAGCGCGAATTGCGCAATTTGGATTCCGCCATAGCGGTATGTGATAAGCGTGACACTTTTTCAAGAACTGACTTGGATAGCGGGATTCCTGCTGTGGGGTGGCTCGTATAAGCCACTGGATTTGTCCCAGAAGCTGTGATAGCTTCAATTGTTTGGAAACATAGTTCCATCGCTCATCGAGCGTCAAAATATGTCCTGCGAGTTCCTCGCGGTGAATTTCTTTGATGAGTTTGGGTATAAGTGCAGCAATACTGCGTCAAATTGCTCTTTCATTTGGGTTTCACCTAACTCGTCTACTTCGGCTGCCAAGCGAGCCATTTTGAGTACCATAGGTCTATCGACCTCCATTTTCGGTCATGGGGGGCATATTGCCGCCATTTTTTTCGAGAGTGATTCTGGAAACCAAACTGGAACATGAAGAAGCATATTGCTCTACCAAATTCTGAAAAGAAATGCGCCCGCGTATGACCAATTGTCTGGCGCGTTCCTTTTCGTCTTTTGGTAACAGTCTATGAATTCCATTTTGATTACTTCTGGGTTTCCGTCTTGGGTTGATCCTTTCAGATCCAGTAGTACTCCCAGTCACGGAAAAACTGTTTCCATGTTGTGGGGTCACCGTCCATTGGGGCTTCACCTTTTTCGCGATAGCGATAATTCCTTTGATATCTTTCTGAGACTCCCATGGCCTTCGGTGGTATTCAAGGAGGTTGGGCCTGGGCGCAAAACCGCACATGCGCGGGTACCTCGGTGGTTGCACCAAGTGTACTTTTGGGTGTATTTTGCGAAATGCGCACTTCAATATTCCACTTGGTGTCCCATAGGTACCTTGCAAACTTGGTGAATCGCGAATGCGCGAATGGTGATGCTGATGCATCTCAGGATCAATACCATGTGCGGGAGTGCGGCTCATACCGCGACAAAGTTCATATTCCCAAATTTTTTCGATTTCTTTGAGGGTTTCGCTTGGCTTTCTCTTGAAAACCAACCGATCATCCAAAAAATGGTCCATTGGGACTGGTACCGCTGGGGGGACCACTGCATGAGCAGTATCGTATTTTTGAGCAACATGCCAATGGGCTCTGCCCACAGGTGCGATATTAGCGCTTTGGAGCTGGAATCTGCGGCAAGTGTGCCTACAACACCCGATATCGGGTTTTGTTTGTAAAAAACGCAATTGTGCGTGTACTTGATCCAAATTTTCTGTATAGTCACGAAAATTTTTCTCCAAGTCATCGAGAATTTTCAGATGATCGGTGATTGCACCAATATCTTCCTGCAAACGCTTAATACGCCTGCGGTGTTTGGACATATCGTCCTCGTGGGTTCGAGACCTGGGTCTCGAACCACGACCTCCGCGTGTGAGCCAGCACCTTACGAATAAGCTACTCGAGCGATACTCGCTTGGTACTACGCGCCGGCGACCTACCTCCGTAGGATCTCCCGTCTGCCGCACACACCAAGAGGGATTTTGTCAGAAAAAGACCGGAAATCTTGCGAAATTTTCCAAAACCACTTTCCAATTCCCGTAGTCGCACAGCTAGAGTGTGCACCGCTGCGGAAATAGACTCCAGTTGTGGAGTGGTTTGGAAGGAGGGGTATTTTGCGGATTCCGCACGTTTTCAGCCATTGGCAGTTCCAAAACACCGAAACTTGCGCGGATAGCGCTGAGAAATCTTTTTGCAAGTTTTTGACTTGCTGATTCACTGTTTCCTCGGTCCGTATCGGACTGTCACAATTTTCTTTCTGACTTGGTGATTTTCATCACACATATCTGCAGAAAGTCGCTGAAACTTTAAATTATGTGAACATGGTACCGCAGTGCGGTTCTGCAACTCCGCAATTGCGGTCTGGATGTCAACAATATTGTTCTGCCACCGTTGTGGTACGCATCCTGTCTGCTTGCGATATTCGCATATGGGTAAAAACTTGTTATTTCAGCAGAATTTTCACCACACCTACATGACTTTTCGCTCCAACCGGGAAAGTCTTTCCTCAATTGCTGCGCATAAGTGCTGGAAGCGAAACCTTCACCACGTTGGGTGTGCATATGGTGAAAACTTGCCGATTCACGGCTCTGTTGCATAATGCGCTGGCGCTTCCTGGAATGCATGAACTGCTCCAACGTGACAAAAGCTCCCATATGAGGATTTTTGTGCTCAAAAAGTGCCGTTATTGGCTCCACTTTTGTAATCAACTTTTGCAAACTATGTTGCATGTGCAAATGCCTCCTTTGGCAGCATGCGGTAACCACATCAGTGGGTTGTTTGCCAAATGTGCCTGTAGGCAACCGTTGCGACATCTTGATTCAGAGAATTACAACAAGATGCCTGACTTTGCAGCAAAGGCTGATAATCACACTGGGCGATGGGTTGCTCGATAGAGCCACACGCGATGGCGTTGCACCATTGCGCTGCGGGGTTATCGCCTAAATCAATTAGGTGTGGAAACTCCTGCGTCGGGAAATGCTCGATGGAGCTTATACCGTTAGGTGTTGCACCCTTTGGGTGTTGGAATGCTCTATAGAGCTGGGAACGGTGGGGGAATGCTCTATAGAGCTGGGGTTGGAGGTATTGCTCGATAGAGCTGGCCATGTGGGGGGATGCTCGTAGAGCTGGACACCGTTAGGTGTGGCACCCATTGGGTGGGGGGTTGCTCGATAGAGCTGTAAACGGGGTGGGGTGTGCTCGGTAGAGCTGAAAATTACGGTAGGGGATGCTCAATAGAGCTGAAAACTGGGGTGGGGTGTGCTCAATAGAGCTGGAAACCACTGGGGTGGGGGGATGCTCAATAGAGCTGGAAACCAATGGGGTGGGGGGATGCTCAATAGAGCTGGGTGTATACCTTGATTGGAGCGTATACGCCTCTGTGACAATTATGTGAAGTGCTTCTCAAAGAACCAATCATTCTTGGTCATCAATGAGTGTGTTGGTGCTTGAGCTCTGCATATTTTTATTTGCAGAAAAACACAAGCAAACCCAAAAAGGTAAGCAAAGGAACAAACTTAGAAGGATGGCAGCGTATACTGCTCAGAGCCTCCTGAAGCTTGTATCTGTGCTTGGAAGTTGGCTCCAAACAGTTCGTGGATGCTTTGTAGCCTATAGGCTCAGCACCACTCACTGTTTGAAGTCACCTGTTAAGATGAGGGGGAGAAGGGGGGAGAAGGGGCGTAGGAAAGAAACCAATCTGCTACCAAGTGTACGTCCCCTGACTCTATTCCCACTGCCTGTCGGCCTACTTACACCCTCCAGTGGGAACAAAACCAGGAGAGTAACAAAAAAAAAGTCTTTCACTTAACTATTAGTTTTTATTGCCTTTGGGCTTATGCAGAGCACAAGGCAAACCAGGTGTGATTTTGGAACTTCAGTTCCAGTAGTGTTCTCCTATCGGAGTTCAAACTTCAAATCTTTGATTTGCCTTTTGGCTGATGAAACACAAAGCAAAACAATAATACCACCTGTGAAGGGAAAGGCAGATCCGAGATAGGATAGGCTTCCTAATTCTGCAATTTGTATTGCAGAACATGGAAAGTGCTATCTGGCATGACATTGTAAATTTTGCAGTTTGCTGCTATGCACAGTGCCATGTTCATGCTGCTGGTACACAAATGTCCCCGGAATGGTCGAATGCACCATCTAAATGTGCTCATTTCTTGCAACCAACATTCCGCTGCATGTTTTTCTTACCATTAAACCACGACAGTCATGAAACCAACGGGTCCCTGACTTGGAGGCCTCCTGAACACCCATTCGGTACTCGAGTAAGGCCCAATTTGGTCCATTTTTACATGGTAATCTGGGCTGACCTGGTAAATGTCCCCCGGAATGGTCGATGCACCCATCTAATCTGCTCATTTCTTGCAACCGCATTCCGCTGCATGTTTTTCTTACAATTAAACCACCACATCATGAAACCAACGGTCCCTGACTTTGGAGGCCTCCTGGAACACCCATTCGGTTACTCGGAGTAAGGCCCAATTTGGTCCATTTTACATGGTAACCTGGGCTGACCTGGTAAATGTCCCCGGAATGGTCGAATGCACCATCTAAGTCTGCTCATTTCTTGCAACCAACCTTCTGGCATGTTTTTCTTACCATTAAACCACGACAATCATGAAACCAACGGGTCCCCTGACTTTGGAGGCCTCTGGAACACCCATTCGGTTACTAGGAGTAAGGCCCAATTGGTCCATTTTTACATGGTAACCTGGGCTGACCTGGTAAATGTCCCCCGGAATGGTCGAATGCACCCATCTAAATCTGCTCATTTCTTGCAACCAACCTTCCGGCTGCATGTTTTTCTCACCATAAACCACGCAATCATGAAACCTCCTGGAACACCCATTCGGTTACTCGGAGTAAGGCCCAATTTGGTCCATTTTTACATGGTAACCTGGGCTGACCTGGTAAATGTCCCCGGAATGGTCGAATGCACCCATCTAAATGTGCTCATTTCTTGCAACCAAATTCCGGCTGCATGTTTTTCTTACCATTAAACCACGACAATCATGAAACCAACGGGTCCCCTGACTTTTGGAGGCCTCCTGGAACACCCATTCGGTTACTCGGAGTAAGGCCCAATTTGGTCCATTTTTACATGGTAACCTGGGCTGACCTGGTAAATGTCCCCGGAATGGTCGAATGCACCCATCTAAATGCTCATTTCTTGCAACCAACATTCCGCTGCATGTTTTCTTACATTAAACCACGACAATCATGAAACCAACGGGTCCCCTGACTTTGGAGGCCTCCTGGAACACCCATTCGGTTACTCGGAGTAAGGCCCAATTTGGTCCATTTTTACATGGTAACCTGGGCTGACCTGGTAAATGTCCCCGGAATGGTCGAATGCACCCATCTAAATCTGTACTTTTCTTGCAACCAACCTTCCGCTGCATGTTTTTCTTACCATTAAACCACGACAATCATGAAACCAACGGGTCCCCTGACTTTGGAGGCCTCCTGGAACACCCATTCGGTTACTCGGAGTAAGGCCCAATTTGGTCCATTTTTACATGGTAACCTGGGCTGACCTGGTAAATGTCCCCGGAATGGTCGAATGCACCCATCTAAATGTGCTCATTTCTTGCAACCAACTTCCGGCTGCATGTTTTTCTTACCATTAAACCACGACAATCATGAAACCAACGGGTCCCCTGACTTTGGAGGCCTCCTGGAACACCCATTCGGTTACTCGGAGTAAGGCCCAATTTGGTCCATTTTTACATGGTAACCTGGGCTGACCTGGTAAATGTCCCCGGAATGGTCGAATGCACCCATCTAAATCTGCTCATTTCTTGCAACCAACATTCCCGCTGCATGTTTTCTTACCATTAAACCACGACAATCATGAAACCAACGGGTCCCCTGACTTTGGAGGCCTCCTGGAACACCCATTCGGTTACTCGGAGTAAGGCCCAATTTGGTCCATTTTTACATGGTAACCTGGGCTGACCTGGTAAATGTCCCCCGGAATGGTCGAATGCACCCATCTAAATGTGCTCATTTCTTGCAACCAACATTCCCGCTGCATGTTTTTCTTACCATTAAACCACGACAATCATGAAACCAACGGGTCCCCTGACTTTGGAGGCCTCCTGGAACACCCATTCGGTTACTCGGAGTAAGGCCCAATTTGGTCCATTTTTACATGGTAACCTGGGCTGACCTGGTAAATGTCCCCGGAATGGTCGAATGCACCCATCTAAATGCTCATTTCTTGCAACCAACATTCCGCTGCATGTTTTCTTACCATTAAACCACGACAATCATGAAACCAATCACTTTGGAGTCACTGGAAACTCCGGTCCCCTGACTTTGGAGGCCTCCTGGAACACCCATTCGGTTACTCGGAGTAAGGCCCAATTTGGTCCATTTTTACATGGTAACCTGGGCTGACCTGGTAAATGTCCCCGGAATGGTCGAATGCACCCATCTAAATGCTCATTTCTTGCAACCAACATTCCCGCTGCATGTTTTTCTTACCATTAAACCACGACAATCATGAAACCAACGGTCCCCTGACTTTGGAGGCCTCCTGGAACACCCATTCGGTTACTCGGAGTAAGGCCCAATTTGGTCCATTTTTACATGGTAACCTGGGCTGACCTGGTAAATGTCCCCGGAATGGTCGAATGCACCCATCTAAATGCTCATTTCTTGCAACCAACTTCCGCTGCATGTTTTTCTTACCATTAAACCACGACAATCATGAAACCAACGGGTCCCCTGACTTTGGAGGCCTCCTGGAACACCCATTCGGTTACTCGGAGTAAGGCCCAATTTGGTCCATTTTACATGGTAACCTGGGCTGACCTGGTAAATGTCCCCCGGAATGGTCGAATGCACCCATCTAAATGTGCTCATTTCTTGCAACCAACCTTCCGCTGCATGTTTTTCTTACCATTAAACCACGACAATCATGAAACCAACGGGTCCCTGACTTTGGAGGCCTCCTGGAACACCCATTCGGTACTCGGAGTAAGGCCCAATTTGGTCCATTTTTACATGGTAACCTGGGCTGACCTGGTAAATGTCCCCCGGAATGGTCGAATGCACCATCTAAATGTGCTCATTTCTTGCAACCAACATTCCCGCATGTTTTCTTACCATTAAACCACGACAATCATGAAACCAACGGGTCCCTGACTTTGGAGGCCTCCTGGAACACCCATTCGGTTACTCGGAGTAAGGCCCAATTTGGTCCATTTTTACATGGTAACCTGGGCTGACCTGGTAAATGTCCCCGGAATGGTCGAATGCACCCATCTAAATGTGCTCATTTCTTGCAACCAACTTCCCGCTGCATGTTTTCTTACCATTAAACCACGACAATCATGAAACCAACGGGTCCCCTGACTTTGGAGGCCTCCTGGAACACCCATTCGGTACTCGGAGTAAGGCCCAATTTGGTCCATTTTTACATGGTAACCTGGGCTGACCTGGTAAATGTCCCCCGGAATGGTCGAATGCACCCATCTAAATCTCATTTCTTGCAACCAACTTCCGCTGCATGTTTTTCTTACCATTAAACCACGAAATCATGAAACCAACGGGTCCCCTGACTTTGGAGGCCTCCTGGAACACCCATTCGGTTACTCGGAGTAAGGCCCAATTTGGTCCATTTTTACATGGTAACCTGGGCTGACCTGGTAAATGTCCCCCGGAATGGTCGAATGCACCATCTAAATGCTCATTTCTTGCAACAACCTTCCGCTGCATGTTTCTTACCATTAAACCACGACAATCATGAAACCAACGGGTCCCCTGACTTTGGAGGCCTCCTGGAACACCCATTCGGTTACTCGGAGTAAGGCCCAATTTGGTCCATTTTTACATGGTAACCTGGGCTGACCTGGTAAATGTCCCCCGGAATGGTCGAATGCACCATCTAAATGTGCTCATTTCTTGCAACCACATTCCGCTGCATGTTTTTCTTACCATTAAACCACGAAATCATGAACCAACGGGTCCCTGACTGGAGGCCCCTGGAACCAACGGGTCCCCTGACTTTGGAGGCCTCCTGGAACACCCATTCGGTTACTCGGAGTAAGGCCCAATTTGGTCCTTTTTACATGGTAACCTGGGCTGACCTGGTAAATGTCCCCGGAATGGTCGAATGCACCCATCTAAATGTGCTCATTTCGCAACCAACATTCCCGCTGCATGTTTTTCTTACCATTAAACCACGACAATCATGAAACCAACGGGTCCCCTGACTTTGGAGGCCTCCTGGAACACCCATTCGGTTACTCGGAGTAAGGCCCAATTTGGTCCATTTTTACATGTAACCTGGGCTGACCTGGTAAATGTCCCCCGGAATGGTCGAATGCACCCATCTAAATGTGCTCATTTCTTGCAACCAACATTCCCGCTGCATGTTTTTTTACCATTAAACCACGACAATCATGAAACCAACGGGTCCCTGACTTTGGAGGCCTCCTGGAACACCCATTCGGTTACTCGGAGTAAGGCCCAATTTGGTCCATTTTTACATGGTAACCTGGGCTGACCTGGTAAATGTCCCCCGGAATGGTCGAATGCACCCATCTAAATGTGCTCATTTCTTGCAACCAACATTCCCGCTGCATGTTTTTCTTACCATTAACCACGACAATCATGAAACCAACGGGTCCCCTGACTTTGGAGGCCTCCTGGAACACCCATTCGGTTACTCGGAGTAAGGCCCAATTTGGTCCATTTTTACATGGTAACCTGGGCTGACCTGGTAAATGTCCCCGGAATGTCGAATGCACCCATCTAAATCTGCTCATTTCTTGCAACCAACATTCCGCTGCATGTTTTTCTTACCATTAAACCACGACAACATGAAACCAACGGGTCCCCTGACTTTGGAGGCTTCCTGAACACCCATTCGGTAACTCGGAGTACGCCCAATTTGGTCCATTTTTACAAGGTAACCTGGGCTGACTGGTAAACGAGTGTACGTCCCCTGACTCTATTCCCACTGCCTGTCGGCCTACTTACACCCTCCCGTGGGAAAAAACCAGGAGAGTAACAAAAAAGAAAGTCTTTCACTTAACTATTAGTTTTTATTGCCTTTGGGCTTATGCAGAGCACAAGGCAAACCAGGTGTGATTTTGGAACTTCAGTTCAGTAGTGTTCTCCTATCGGAGTTCAACCTTCAAATCTTTGATTTGCCCTTTTGGGCTGATGAAACACAAAGCAAAACAATAATACCACCTGTGAAAAGAGAAGGCAGATCCGAGATAGGATAGGCTATTCCTAATTCTGCAATTTGTATTGCAGAACATGGAATAGTGCTATCTGGCATGACATTGTACATTCTGCAGTTGCTGCTATGCACAGTGCCATGTTCATGCTGCCTGGTACACATCCCCCTCCCAGGGCTTTGCCCGATTTCCTTACTGGACCAGGCCAGCAAGGACATAGGCAAGCTCTGAGATAGAGGAACATGTACACCAGGAAAGCATATCTTGGGTCTGCTTCTCCATCACAAGGTAAAAAAACCAGAAAGGGAAGGAAGGAAGAGAGGGGAACCCAAAAACCCAAAACGCGCAAAAGAGGTTACCCGCTTATGCGGCTACCTACTTATTGCGGTAAAGGGGTGGAAGTGGAAGAGCCCATGGAAATGGGGCTGGAAGGTTTCCATTCCAGAAAGTCCCATCCACCCGGTTTGGGGTGTGTCTATGACACGCGGGGAGGTCTCATTCCATAATCGGAAAAGATTGAAGGGTAGGGTGTGGAAGGAGGGGCACCTGGCCAGTCATACCTGACCAGGGAAGAAAGCCTATTTACAAAACCAACTGCCGGCGACAGCGATTTTGCCCGGGGGGGGAAAGGGAGAGAGGAGTGGGGGCTGGTCTAAAGACCTTACAAAGAATTTTTGCTGTCTGGCAGTCTTATGGGGCCTTAAGGCCGAAAAGTAACAAGTTGGCTATTATTGACGGTGTGCGCGCTGTACGCTGTGCGTCTTCTTACTGGCGGCATATACCGCTGTGAAGTCTTCACAGTGCAGCGCGAGCACGGTGTTGTCGATGGGGTATCCCCAGAGGCGTATACCTCAGAATAGGGGCAGTAGCCCTAAAAACTGTAGATTTTGGCATTTGTGCCTTGGGTGTGCAGCCTGTAGGCTGAAGGGTTGGCATTAGCCAAAAATAATGGGGGGGTAGGCTTTATCGCCAGAAACATTGCCTTGCGGAATATGCATGGCACAAAAATACTACTGGGTGTATCCCGAATCAAAAAAATTCGGCATATTGCCAAAAAGATCATGAGGTGTACAACCGCAGAAAAAAATGCGGAATTGTGGCAGGCTGCTGCCAAATCACAGAACAACTGTGGTTGGTGTGGCTTATACCACTTTGAAAAACCGCAAATGAACTGTGAATGCACATAAAAGGATGGAACATTGTTCCAGTGCGGTGAAATTCATCACAAAAAGCTGGATTTCACCATTTTTGAGCTATGGTTCTTATAAACCTTGCAGAATGACACCATTGGTGTTGCACATGATGACCATTGGGTCTCCGAATTATATCGGTAAGGGGTCCCACTGAATAAAGTGGGGGGGTCCGAATATATATCGGTAAGGGGGTCCCACTGAATAAAGTGGGGGGTGGGGCAAGAATGCCGTTAGTGTGGTAAGCAGAAAAAATACTGCAAATATGACAAAATCTCATCATTTGTGACTATGCCACTGAGAAATACTGACTTTTGTCAGATTTTTAGGGAAATCCCTATCAGGATTTAGGGCAGAAATGCAGATTCTGCGTCGAGTTGCATTTTTGCAACCAAAAGTGCAACTTTGTTGCATTTTGAGTCATTTAAGACTGCAATTTGCCAAGTGCACATAGTGCTTGTTGAGAGTGTCCAATAACACTGCATGTTTGCTGTTGTTTTACAGATTTTGGGATTTGGGTGTCTAATAACACCACATCACCCAAAAAAGCTGTAAAATTGTGCAAAAATATCGCAAAAAAGCAAAAATACGCTTAAAATACAAGTAAAACATGTCTATGACATCTTGAGCAAAGGAAAAATTGCCATTATCAGCATATCCCTTTGCATTCCACTCTGGCATAGTGCCTCATGGTCACTCCCATTAGGGATATGAGTGCCAGAATGGGGAAAAATCACCAAAAATTGCAAAAATCAATGATTTAAATGAAAATTTGCACATAAGTGCTCCTAAAAATGATTCTAGTGAGTCGAAATGACTCCAAATTGTGGGCTATAGCCCTCTGAACTGTACCAGGCCTAATAGCCATACACAGGGGGCAATGGGCAGAATGCTGCCAAAGGTACTAAAAAATGGCCATTAGCCAATCTGGTAACCAATGGTAATTAGCCATCAGAAACGATGTAGGGAACAGTATAGAAGCCTTTCAGGCTGATTTGCCAGTCTGGTACACGATCGTACAAGATCTGGCATAATTTGGCTTTTGGCAATTGGCTGGGCTTAATTCAATTTTTCACGATCTCCTCAAATAAGAGTACCGTGAGTTACAGCGATCTGATAGCATCGCTGGACGGCTCATCGAACGAGCTTTCGAATGAGGGGTAACATGGCCTATCGGCCAGCTACAGGCGCTGAGATACGTCTTTGATCTTTTGCCTGTGTGAGTGAGCTTTTGCTATAAGCTCCATAATTTATTCTACAAAGACAACTTTTGGTTCCTATCTCATAGGCACTACTACATACAGTCAAAACCTCATGGCACGAGGTGCCAGAAATTTTGAAGCTTTTGTGGTGGTTTTGAGGCTATGCCAAAGTGACACTTATGCAAATCTGCATAAAACTAGCCTATTTGGCTTGTTTTGGCCAATTCAGCCACTTTCAGCCATGTAATATGGCTTTTTGTGCCATTTTTTGAGGTCCTATGGACTTTTCACTTTATAATATGGATTTGTGGACCTTTGGTCCTTTTGGTCCTTGCAATTTGTGCAAATTGGTCCTATGGACCCATGGACCACATGGGTAATGGCCCATAGGCCTTGCACATCATAGGTGTATTGGTCACATAGACCTAAGGCTAAGTGGTCAAGTCCACAAAAATGCATGTTTGAATGAATTTTCTTCATTTTTCTTTTTTTGGGGGGGGCAACTATGTTGCACATAAAAGAAATGAAATTGTGAGCATTTTCCCATATCGGGATTGCATTTTGCCAAAGTATAAGCCATTTAGGCACAAAACTGCTATTTAAGCACAAGTTGGATAAGTTTTCGGGAAAAATGCAGTATTTGCAATACATCCCAAAAACTTTATCACATGACTGTGTTGTTGCTCCTATAGAGCTTTGGGAACACCAAAATATTTTTGGTGTGGGAGTGGATTGGGCAAAAAACCGTATTCACATAAAACTTCACTTCTTGTTTGCTGTCATCAAACAAAATCTGCAATTTGATCATGTGGTACAGAAACAAACATCCATGAACAGATTGCGGATTTCCACACATATATCTTTGGGAATGATTCCCAAAAGAATATGGGTGGTTTGGGCGTATACCCATGTGTCATAAATGCACGATAGTGCTCACACGACATTGTGAGAAAGGGGGGGTTGCTAAGGTGGGTGGCGCGATACGCGCGGGGTCTAGCGCGATACGCGCATGATATGGCGCGATACACGCGGGGGGGGGGGCAGTTGCCTCACTGCACAACATGTGCGTGGGGGGGGGGGCTTGGAAGCGCGATATGCGCAGGATTCGCGCGACGCGCGGTGTGCGCAATTAGCGCTTGGGGGGATGGAAGTATGCGCATCGGCATTGATGTGCGCTATGCGCTTCGGGGGGAAGTGCACATAGTGCT
The DNA here is from genome assembly GCA_900893395.1 of Euglena gracilis. NCBI lineage: Eukaryota > Euglenozoa > Euglenophyceae > Euglenales > Euglenaceae > Euglena > Euglena gracilis. The sequence goes on from CAAHFI010947536.1 coordinate 13,662, forward strand.
GAATTTCTCTTGCACTTGACAAAAATCGGTCAATGAATAGAGCTCTCCGTTGGAGATAGAGTGTGGGGGGATTAGTTTTGATGTATATATCACCTTTGTGTTTGGTGGTGATTGTGTGGAAAGTTCTCCCAGAGTGCACACCATGGGGGGGAGGTGCGGAGTAGTTGTCCTGGTCGCGCATGTCGGTCTGGGGGGGTGGAGTGTGTAAGAAAAATTGATGCGAATTTGAGCTGCGGGGGTGTACAGGATTGTCTGCAATCGACAAACCTGGTGGAAAACGAAAAGTTGGAAGCAGCTGGGCGACTACTCGACACCGTTTAAACTTCAGGCCTTAGGGCTTTCGTCTTGGAACCCAGTGGAACGATGGGGTTAAGCTACTTGTTACCCCTACCGCATGTGGAACGTTTGTGATATGCGGTGGGTAGGGGGGGCACTTTCTCTTACCGGTTGAAAACGGTGTTGGTGTTGTTGAAAACGGTGTTGCTGTCATCGAAAACGGTATGTAAAAGTGATGATTAGTGGAAGTTTGAGGGGGGGAAGAATTTTGCGTGTGTGTGCATTCTTGGAGCGGGAATCCACTCAACCACATGGACATTCATGGGCTATCCCATGATGCACCACAACCGGAAACACAAAACGGTCTATATGTCAAATTTGCAATTTTGAGCGGGGACACCAAAAATCCTGCACATGACCAGAAAGGATACTGGGCAGGGGAATGACTAGGGTCGACTCCTGTCACCTCCTTTCTAGTAGCCTCTGTAGTCCATCCTGGTTTCGGGTGTCCTTTCACTCAAAATCCGAACGGTGGCCATATCAGCCATTGACTTTTGACGCATATACGTCTCTGAATTTATGAGCGCTAAAGTAGGGATGATCCCTTTTATTACGTGGGGTATCATCCCCTCCCTGCCCGAAGCCGGGTGATAATCCTCAATAGAGGTTGTTCGTTGACCTACCTTATGCCTTTGCTGAAGTATGATCTTTTTGAACTGCGAGTCATATCGCGATGGCTTGGGTGGGAGGAGTCGCATAGCGACATTTGGTGAGGGTGTGTTGGTTGATCCGCACAGTGAACATGTGGATCGTGATCGAATTTTGAATTTTGCGAATGCGCATTTTTGAAAACGAGAACTGCATGATGAGGCTGATCCTCTTGGGCTTGGGTTGCGCTTTCGCGCTGCGGGATTTGGACAATGGCAAGATATATGACCCTTTTTGTTACACAAAAAGCACAATTTGTCCGAAAAATTCTTCTGAAGAGCGCGAATTGCGCGATTTGGATTCCGCCATAGCGGTATGTGATAAGCGTGACACTTTTTTCACAGAACTGACTTGATAGCGGGTATTCCTGCTGTGGGGTGGCTCGTATAAGCCGACTGGATTTGTCCGAGAAGTGATAGCTTCAATTGTTTGGAACATAGTTCCATCGCTCATCGAGCGTCAAAATATGTCCTGCGAGTTCCTCGCGGTGAATTTCTTTGATGAGTTTGGGTATAAAGTGCAGCAATACTGGTCAAATTGCTCTTTCATTTGGGTTTCGCCTAACTCGTCTACTTCGGCTGCCAAATGCAGCCATTTTGAGTACCATAGGTCTATCGACCTCCATTTTCGGTCATGGGGGGCATATTGCCGCCATTTTTTCTCCAGAGTGATTCT